>JAVTVY010052243.1:0-27092 GCA_036873755.1 Hanleya hanleyi | reverse complement strand
AGAAGGTGCCCGTTGTGGTGGTGGTGGAGTTTTGGGGGGTGACTCCGGTTCCCAGTCGGCTTCCCAAGAAGGTTGTGGTGAGAGTCGTAGTGCACGAGTCGGTGAGTCACGCTGCATAAAGGCCCAGCGGTGGGGGTTCCCCACCAATTCCTGTGGTACATGCATGTCTTTCAAGCCTTGAGCGAAGACCTCCCATCCTCGAGGATCGGTGTGCGATCTGCGTTGACGCATCAGATCATTCACTAAATCCGTCATGTGGGTCCCAGGGACCACCTGATTCTGTACCAGGAGTTCGCCTTTATCATTCCAAGTCATGTTAGGATTCTGTTTCATCCGTTGTAATACCAGGCCAGTTTGTTTCTTAAACGATGCAGGTACACTCTTCAGCACTTCGTCTTCCACCCACTGTGGGGCTGTGGGGCTACCCCTGGTAATGGCGGCTGTTGGAACGGTGCTGAGGTCAGCGGTCTGTCACGTGGTGGTGGTGGTGGTGGTGGTGGTGGTGCTGTTGCTGGGGTAGAGCGAGTTTTGTATTGGTCCATGAACGTCATGTACCGTTGAAGCGTCTCATTGTACCGTTGTACTTTCTCACTGTCGCTTAACCCCGGTCTCTGTAAGATCTGTTGCATCTCTCCATCGAGGCTGTTTATGGTCTTCACCGTAGGTGGGACAGGGGTAGGGTGATTGGAGGTTTTGCAGGAACCGTGGTTCGACGAGGACCATTTTTTTCGTGTGGTTCATTGTCGGCCGAAGAGTCCACCCAATACTGGACCCAACACGGAAGCGGCCAACGGTGCTAAGATGACCCCGAGAAAGCCGCCTTTCTGTAACACCTTTTTCTTTTGTGTTTGAGGGACCCGCTTGTGGACTAGGGTTCGGAGACCTGTCTTATGCTTGGCCAACTTGGTCTTCTGAGCCGGAGTCAGTGGTACGTTGCCTGCTCAGGAGTTGCCCCCGATCTACGCGGAACGGCAATACCGGATTAGGTCACCACCCACTTACGGTGGTTCTGCGGACTAACTCGGGTGGAGCCGTCTTCAATACACGGAGCGTGGGAGCGTGCTTCCGTACTCGCGCAGACATCCTGTACAACTAATGCTAGAACCCACAACTCTGCTCCTTTTATCTACCTCAGAGACAAGATCAACCCTGCTGTGGTATTCATTCTTTTTATTATTCCCCATCATCAAACACACAGACCCCAGCTGGGGGAGCCACTGTGGGTGTGTTTACATTATTTTTGCATGTACACGTGGTGGGTCTCTCCGGGAAAGATGCCGGTCCGTAGTCGAAGATGTTCGGGGGTGGCTTGGTTGAGGTCGAAGAGCATATACCCGTGCTGAGGGGTTGTGGCATCTTTGAAGGCTTCCAACACAAACGGTGTGCGGCCGGGATACATCTGTCTCGCCTGGTGCAGCAGTTGAGTGATATCTCTCGGGTTTTTGAAGACCACCAGGTAGTGGGCATTTAAGCTGATATTCCGATGTTCTTTGTTTTTACTGAACAGATTCTGCACAATGTAGATGATGCTGAGCCGTCGATGATGGCTGCCTTTGGTAAAGAGTTGGGTCACCCGACTGTCCGTCTCCGCCATGAGATCATCCAGAACCACCAAGGTGTCGGGTTCCAAATCGGCCAGGTTAGGTAGGCCTTCCACGAACGTGATGTTGGGCATTGCTGCATACGCTGCCTGTCATTCTCCGTAACACCACACGACTCGGGCAATGGGTGGAGTGATCATCCTGTCGGCGTGTTGAAGGAGCTTCCTGACGAAGTGCGTTTTGCCGGAACCCGTCGGTCCTGCGATGACCCAAGTGAAGGGATGCTGCCACCCATGGTCCATGGTTCGAGGTGTATCCGTTGTCGTGGTAACCCGCTCTTGTAAATTTCGTACGAGTGAACTGGAGTGGTGGTGGGTACAACGTCGGTCGTCGTTGTCTGTTCACTGCGAGGGATGATGGTGGGGGTGGGTACAACGTGGGTCGTCGTTGTCGGTTCACTGTGAGGGATGAAATCCGGTGGGTGTTCAGACGTAGTGGGCGTACTTGGTGTAGGTGTAGAGCTTGGTGTGGAGCTCGTTGTGGCTTGTACAGGGGGTGTGGTGGTGATGACTGGGCTCGATACGACTGGTGCTCTATGTAGACCGGTTTCACTGATGGCTGGTGTTCTCAGTTGGTTAAGTAACGTGCTGACATAGGCTACGTCGTAAACACACCTCCGTACAACACACTCAGCAGGGTTAGCAATAGCACCCCAAAGCCCACTTGTGCTTTGCGCGTTTTGGGAGACGCTGTGTTCAGAGGCAGCTGCTGTTTGTCCATAGCACTGTGGTCGGACGTGGAATGAAGGAGGACGGCAGTGGTGTCTGGCTTTATAGTCGTTTCACCTGGTTGGCCGCGACCCAGGAATTGAAGGAACTGGGCCAACCTTGCCATTTCACGAAATGAAACAGTTTGCCACGTCGACGTTCCGTTTCAAAATCTGCTCCACCGTGTAGTAGTGTTGCTGTGTTTTTACAACAGGCTGTAATTCCGTCTCGTAAAACGTCCCTAGCAACGTTTCCCCTTGGGGATCTTCCAGTTCATAGACTCGCCGCTGTCGGTGTAGGCGCCATTTAATCAGGAAGTACTCATCGCTCCAGTTGGGCAAGTAACTTTTCTCGAACTTGCCCTTGACTTTACTGATCCGTACAGGGTCCCCGACCTTGTACACCGCCTTCGTCGTTCGCTGCGATGGCCTGGGGTACAAGACACGCCGAACTTGGGCTTCATTGCGTTGGGTCACGGTAATGGGAGCTCTCTCTATACTCCGATGATAGGCTCGATTGTAACCCCTCACCAGTTTCGGGAGAACATCGATGTACCGCCTTGTATTCTTATAGGTGAAATATTTATACATGCGGCCTTTGAATGTCCTGTTGAACCTTTCCACCACGGAAGCCTTGGTCTCGTTGTACGTATGGAAGAATTCCGTGCCTTCGTCGGTTTGCAAATACAAAGGTTTGCGCCCGGTCTTGAAGATGTCTTTGAACGCCGCTATGAGATTTGCCCCCGTTTTCGTCCGGATGGGTACCACCCACGCATACTTGGATAGGATATCGATGCACGTCAAGATATACCGCCTGGCAAAGGCGTCCGCTGCCACTGGGACGATGACCCGGTTCCGTAGAAAATGGCGACGGACAGATCGATGTAAGGTATAGGTGTCTTGTCTTCTTAACCAATCCGGACTTGGGCACGTTGTAGGGTTTGGCCGCTCGATAGAGAGCCCAATGCACTATAGGCCGCCGGACTGTCTGTAGTATAAGTCCCAGCGCTTCATGGTGGATGATACCCTGGCTCTATCCCACGGAGTTTCTTTCTGATTTTCTTCATTGGCTTTCACAGTGTCCATGGTAAATGACCAGATATCGATGCACGTCACCACGGATATCCGATTCTCATTGTTGTGTTTGGCAAAGGCGCTCATTCTCAAATCCGCTTGCCACTGGGCATCTATTCCTCCCACGATGACCCGGTTCCGTAGAAAATGGCGACGGACAGATCGATGGACAAGGTATAGGTGTCTTGTCTTCTCTAACCAATCTCGGATCTTGGGCACTTGGGCATCCCCTGGGGTTTGGGCCGCTCGATAGAGAGCCGACAATGCATAATGCCTGCCGGACTGTCGGGACTGTAGTATAAGTTATCCAACACCTTCTCCCAGCGCTTCATGGTGACAAAATGATGATGCACCCTGGCTCTATCGTTTATTTATAACGGGTATATCTTGGGCCGGAGTTTCTTTCTGATTTTCTTCATTGGCTTTCACAGTGTCCATGGTAAATGACCAGTCCAACTCGTCTGATGACCGCTTGATAAGCACTTCATCCACATCTACCACGGCATCTTCCAATGCAGACCATAGATCAGGGTGAAGGGTAAAACTCTTCTGGGTTTGGAGGTAGTTTTAGTGAAAACCGGAAGTGACATCACACACTTGCGCAGACCCACCAAACCACGTCCGAAGGTGAACGCCATTGTGGGGGAACCCCCCCAGTACATCAACACACACAAACAAGTCTAGACATGTACCCAAGGTCACGCCCCATTCACCCCAACCGGAAGTGACGTCACAACCCCCACGTGACCTGCGCAGCAGAATGGATACGACACCCTAGTGTAACCCCCTCACCTAGGCTTCACATGGATACCTCACTCGATCCCATCGGCCCATGAGAAACCCCGCTCGAGCCCAAAACGTCTATGTCCATACCCTTGGGCCACCGCGCATGCGCAGAATGGTGACAACGCCCAAGCCGCTAGTCCAGTCAGATGCCCCTTCACATATGCTTCACTTTGATACCTCATATGACCCCATTGGACCATGAGTCACTCCCCTAGCTCTCAAAATGGCTATTTCCATACCCTTGGGCCACCGCGCATGCGCAGAATGGAGACAACGCCCAAGCCGCTAGTCCAGTCAGATGCCCCTTCACCTAAGCGTCACTTGGATACCTCATATGACCCCATCGGACCATGAGTCACTCCCCTAGCTCTCAAAATGGCTATTTCCATACCCTTGGGCCACCGCTCATGCGCAGAATGGTGACAACGCCCAAGCCGCTAGTCCAGTCAGATGCCCCTTCACCTAAGCTTCACTTTGATACCTCATATGACCCCATTGGACCATGAGTAACTCCCCTAGCTCTCAAAATGTCTATTTCCATACCCTTGGGCCACCGCGCATGCGCAGAATAGTGACAACGCCCAAGCCGCTAGTCCAGTCAGATGCCCCTTCACCTAAGCTTCACTTTGATACCTCATATGACCCCATTGGACCATGAGTAACTCCCCTAGCTCCAAAATGGCTATTTCCATACCCTTGGGCCACCGCGCATGCGCAGAAGGCTGATATTTCAACCCCACACCCAGCCCATCAGATGCCCCTTCACATAAGCTTCACTTTGATACCTCATATGACCCCATCGGACCATGAGTAGCTCCCCTAGCTCCAACACGGCTATTTCCATACCCTTGGGCCACCGCGCATGCGCAGAATGACGCTATGTCAACCCCACACCCAGCCCATCAGATGCCCCCTCACATAGGCTTCACATTGATACCTCACTCGACCCCACTGGACCAGTAGTAACTCCCCTAGCTCCAAAACGGCTATTTCCATACCCTTGGGCCACACGAGTTGTCTCCCTTGCGTCAGTGTGTGCAGATGGCGCTATGGTTAGGATCGACACCGTGATGTGGAAAGGGCGTCCCCACACCATCCTGGAGCCGCCATTTTGTTTGTTGATTTTCTGCGGAGATACACGGGACAATAAACGCTCGACCCTAGGGTGGTACAGATGCTAGACTGATCCTATTAACATGGTACAACACCTATAGATTATGTTTATTATTATTATATGGCTTAGAGGTTTTTTTAGGGTAATGTGAGGGTTTTTTCTCCCCGTGACCTCCCCACCGCCTCGTTTGCTCCCTTGCGCCGCCATTTTGACCACCACCACCACCACAGGCCGCCATTTTGACCACCACCACCACCACAGGCCGCCATTTTGACCACCACCACCACCACAGGCCGCCATTTTGACCACCACCACCACCACAGCCGCCATTTTGACCACCACCACCACCACAGGCCGCCATTTTGACCACCACCACCACAGGCCGCCATTTTGACCACCACCACCACCACAGCCGCCATTTTGACCACCACCACCACCGCCACAGGCCGCCATTTTGACCACCACCACCACCACAGGTCGCCAATATGCAGATCGAGTTGTCTCTCCCTAGTGCGGGTTTTTGCCACCAATGTGTACAGATGGCGCCACTAGTTCCTCCTCAATCCTCCTCATATATTTTTACATCCGGGTGAAATGGGACTTTAAATCAGTTTTACCTACTACTGGCGAGATCGAAAAGTATGTGCCATGAATTTGACGTGCCCGCATTAAAACAGGAGCAACTGCAGATGCTTTCTTGCATGCTACGTAAAAGACACTATAGCCGTTCTTCCTACCGGCTACGGGAAATCTTTATGTTGCCGAATGTACGGACGAGACGCAGAAAAATCCAACCCCCATGCAGGCGGCTGACGAAGTTCTTGCTGTCGACTCCAGTCCATGAGCGATCACCGAAGATTATTATTTGCTCCCAGTTGCTCTCTTCAATGACAGACCAGGTGAAAAGATCAAGGGATATTTCTCGCACTGCTGGATATATAGGTACGGTTATTTTGTTTCATAAAATCAGTTCATAACTGCATCGCAACAACAACGGAGATTAGGAGATTAGCCGTCACGCTATACTACGAGGCGTCTCATTGGGCGAATGTTTGACTCGGAAACTATTTGATTCGGAGTTCATCTGACGGATTTGTTATAGGAACTGTCCCAAGTCTTAATTAGCGACATGTCAGATATAGGAGCGGTTATTAAGTCTGAGTTTTAATCAGATTGCGTACATATCTGAGACCTCCGATCTCTCCTCTTTGGTAGGTATCGTACACATCTGAGACCTTCGATCTCCCCTCTTTGGTAGGTATCGTACACATCTGTGACCTCCGATCTCCCCTCTTTGAGAGGTATCGTACACATCTGACACCTTCGATGTTCCCTCTCAGGTATTTATCGTGCACATCTGAGACCTCCGATCTCTCCTTTCAATTACGTATCGTACACATCTGAGACCTCCGATCCCCCTCTTTGGTAAGTATCGTATATATCTGAGACCTCCGATCCCCCTCTTTGTTAGGTATCGTACATATCTGACACCTCCGATGCCCCTCTCAGGTAGTTATCGTGCACATCTGAGACCTCCGATCTCTCCTTTTAGTTAGCGATCGTACACAGCTGAGACCTCCGATCTCCACTCTTTGGTAGGTGTCGTACACATTTGATACCTCCTATCTCCCTTCTTTTGGTAGGTATCGTACATATCTGAGACCTCCGATCCCCCCTCTTTGGTAGGTATCGTACATATCTGAGACCTCCGATATCCCCTCTTTGGTAGGTATCGTACATATCTGAGACCTCCGATCTCCCCTGTTTGGTAGGTATCGTACACATCGGAGACCTCCGATCTCTCTTCATTGATAGATATCGTACACATCTGAGACCTCCGATCTCTCTTCATTGATAGCTATCGTACACATCCGAGACCTTCGATCTCCCCTCTTTGGTGAGTATCGTACATATCTGAGACTTCCGATCTCCTCACTTTGGTAGATATCG
The DNA here is from genome assembly GCA_036873755.1 of Hanleya hanleyi. Taxonomy (NCBI): domain Eukaryota; kingdom Metazoa; phylum Mollusca; class Polyplacophora; order Lepidopleurida; family Hanleyidae; genus Hanleya; species Hanleya hanleyi. The sequence continues at coordinate 19,861 of JAVTVY010052243.1, read as the reverse complement.
TACACATCTGAGACCTCCGATCTCTCCTCTTTGCTAGGTATCGTAGACGTCTGACACCTCAGATCTCTCCTCTCAGGTAGGTATTTTATACATCTGAGACCTTCGTTTTCTCATCTCAGTTACGTATCGTACACGAGACCTCCAATGTCCCTCTCAGGTAGGTATGATTCACATCTCGGACCAGTCTTTACGTTCACAAACAGTCCCACCGTGCAGAGGTCTGTACTTCTCACCTCAGACTCCGTGAGCTCCTTCGGCTCTCCAGCAGCCATAACCTGGCTTGTGAGGACGCTTCTTTCCTGGTCAGTACTTCCCCGATGTCTTCGTTAGAAACAGTATAACACGTTCACCTACCAGCAGCCAGGTCCAATGTCTGTCACGGTATTGACGTCTGTCCCGATCCCTTCGTTATGATCGGACGACCCGGCACGCCAATAATCAGCCTTGGGAAGTATTCGATGATGAAGCGTCCTCGGAGCAGAATAGCGAGTACTAACTTTAATAATAACCGTTCATCCAGCCGCTTATCGCTGATTGAGATTCCCATCATTAAGTAGTTTCCATCGATCGATTGACAGATTGTTGGCCCTTGGATGCGCAGGTAATATTTTTCACATATTATACTACTGTCAATCCTTGGTGCAAGATTGCATTGTCCAAACATTTGTGTAGCTGAAAAGTCCCTTTTCTAGATCCATAGTTGTCCCCAGACTGGCTCATTGTACGCATTGTCTCGTGATGCTCACATGAAGTATGGACTGCCATCTGATTCTGATTCTTACGAAATATCTGGTGGTAAGATTAACCCTACCTGACAAGGGTTTCCGGGACCTGTCCAGGTCTGGGGGACCATTTCGCCGCCGCCACACTAAACATTTTTCTTAACCCTTGAGCTAGGGGTATGAAAGCTACCACACTAAACACTTGGGCCAAGCTCCACCAAATATGTCAAATGTTGAAAATGGCCGCATTGATGAGGTGTCAGTGATGTCATTTTCAAAAAAGGCATTCTGTTGTAGATTTGTCTGTTGATTTTTTTTATTTTTCTGTTTTCTTCGCAAAAATCTGCATGGTTTATTTTAGTGGCATTTAGAAGTTGGGAAGTCGATAAATAAACAAATTGCTTATGGATAACACCTTCTAGTTTATTCAGGACGACGTTTCGATACAGGTACTAGTATCGTTTTCAAGTCAATGACATCAATAAATAATTAAGCAGTATATTTACAGTTCCTTGAGAAAATGTCAACAACATGATAACAATAGGATAATACTAGCTGAGAAACAATTGATAGGGCAGGGCTGGACATGTGGACTAATTAGCCAAGTGGGCTTCTAGGCACGGTGGGGTTCCTGGTTTAGTAGGTCATATGCGCTGAGGATGGGCTCCAGTAGCTTTCTGTTTTTCCAGTGCATTTGGTTTGTGGCAAGGGATTTGGTGTTGTTCCTGTTGATTGCATGGGAGGGGTTTTCTTTGATGTGGTCTGAAACTGCTGATTTCCCTTCTTGTTTAGTCACAGAGGATTGGTGTTCTTTCATTCGTTTATTTAGGGGTCTTGATGTAATGTTTTTTGCAACTGCACTCTAACTTGTAGATTACTCCTTTTGACTGAGGTTGGGTGGTTGGGGCTTTTTTACCGGTCGCATTGATGTGACTCTTTAGTTTTCTATTGGTTGTAAAGGTCTGGATGCTGGCTCGTGTCTGGAGTAGTCTGGCAATCTGATGGCTTGTCTTGCCTGTGTAGCGTAGGGTTATTCGAATATCTGGCCCTCTTCTCTGTTAATAAGTTGTCTCTGGTTGGGTTGTAGGGCTTGTTTTACAGTTTTATTGTTTTACAGTTTCATCAGCACTCCATGTCAACTGGTCAGCTATGATGTTGTCGACTTATTCACGAATGTACCGACCACTGATGCAATACAGGTTATCAAGTTGGAGGCCTACCCGATCAACACCACCACCCTTGCGACTGACAGCATAATCCGCCCTTTACAGTGCTGCCTATCATCCACATACTTCTCGTGGGGGGGCACATTCTATGAGCAGATTCACGACCTCATGGGTTCCCCGCTGTCACCCATAGTATCGAAAATCTACCTGACTGGCCTTGAAAACCGGGCTCTCCAAACCTCCCCAGTTCAACCCCTAGTCTGGCTACGGAAAGTAGATGACACCTTCGTTCCCCGCCAGCAAACAGATGACCCGACCACACTACTCACTACAGATCCAGCCACCCAGCTCAAACAAAGACAGCCATCCTCTCAAGACTTAGCAAACGAACACAATCCATCTGTTCAACTGATCCTGCCAACGAAATTTCCCACATCAAGACCGTTTTCAGCAAGTAAAACGATTATCCCAATCACTTAGTGGATAAAGCTGTAAAACAAGTCCTACAACAGCGGAGAGGGCCCAAATATTCGAATAACCTCATCCTACATAGGCAAGACAAGCCACCAGATTGCCAGACTACTCCAGACACGAGCCAGAATGTAGACCACCTTTGCAACCAACAGAAAACTAAAGAGTTACATCAATGCGACCGGTAAAGAAGCCCCAACCACACAACCCCAGCCAAAAGGTTACTGTGACTAAACAAGACGGGAAATCAGCAGTTTCAGTCCACATGAAAGAAAACTCTTCCCATTCAGTCAACTGGAACAACACCAAACCCCTTGCCACAAACGAAATGCACTGGAAAAACAGAAAGCTACTGGAGGCCATCCACATCAAAAGAACAAAACCACAACTGAACAGAGTCCAGGGCCTATTCATCCCCAGCGCATATCACCTACTAAACCAGGAACCCCACCGTGCCTAGAAGCCCACTTTGCTACTTAATCCACGTCCAGCCCTGCCCTATCATTTGTCGCACCTAGTACTATTCTATTGTTATCCTATTGTTGACATTTACTCCAGGAACTGTATATATTCTGCTTATTTATTTATTGATGACATTGACTTGAAACGACACTAGTACCTGTATCGAAACGTCGTCCTGAATGAACTAGAAGCCGTTATCCATAATCAATTTGTTTATTTATTTAAAAATCTGCACGATGAATCAGTATATAATAATATCTTGTGAATTAAGATAGTATTTACCCACATTTCCTCGCAGAAAACCAGGGATTTTGATGAATAATGACCATAACATCACTTTTCTGATACCGCACATGGTCGCCATTCTGAATTTGACCATGATCCTCTTCTCGAGGGGTTATGCAAGTAGATTACAGATATACCCAATATGTCGTCCATTTTTGTCGTTCCGAAGATAGGGTAGAAGATTGATTGGGGGGGGGAGAACCCCCGCCTCCCATCCATGCCTGGTAGGTGTACTATCACTTCCCTTATATGTGTTGTAATTCAAGGAAACAGTGATGAACATCCAGTAATTTGATAATATTAGACTGCATTATATTCTTTAAAACCCACCATAATTCCTAACTGAGGCTTCCGAAATTTAAATTCAGGTCGTTGGACTGGGAAGAAAAGTTGGCCTGAAAGATAAGGATTCACTACCAGTGTGCGTAGCCACGATACAGGAGCTCCAGAGGACAGCAAATATAGGTGAGCGTTGTGATATCTTCAAATATGAGATTTAAGAATAAACAATTTATATGGGGAGGAATTTTAGTTAACCTTATCTGGACTGGGCTTTTTGGGACCAGTCCAGGCCTGGGGGGGGGGAGGGGGGCGAAATGGCCCCCTAATTATTTTTCTTAACCCTTGAGCTAGGAGGCTGAAACTTATCACACTATACCCTTGGGTGAAGCTCTACCAGAAAATGTAAAAAAGTCCAAGAAGGCCGCTTTGATGACGTCACAGTGACGGCATTTTTTGATCGATTTTACGGTCAGATTTTCCGAATTTCTTATTTTTGCAATTTCTCCAAAAAAACTGCATTAAAAATTAGTAAATATTAATGTGATGTGAAATAAAATAGCTTTTTCCACTTTTCATAGCGGAAAAGCAGAAATTTTGACGAAATATGACAAAAACGTCATTTTTTTAGTACCCCACTTGGCCGCCATCTTGAATTTACCCATGATCCTCTGCTCGGGGGTTATGCAAATAGGCTCAAAATAACCACAATACGATAAACTATAAAGTCACGGAGCTTCAGCTCTCCATTTTTTGTCGTTCCGGAGGTAGGGGCGGGGGCCATAATGGCCTCCCCCCAGGCCAGGTAGGGTTAAAAAGCATGCGAAAAGAAAACGACAATTCTTAGATTGTATCCGTAACAATACTCTCCAAACGTGATATCAAAAGCCTTGAAGAGGAAGCAACCTTTATGTTCGGAAGCTTTGGTAATCCGAGTCAAAACTGGACCGATATACAATCACATACCCCATCCACCAGTCAGACTTTCGGACAGGACTCCCGCCCGAGCACACACTGCCGGAAGTGACATCATAGCATATTTAAAGGGGCATTTCTCGATGTTCCGACTAAGTTTTGCTTCTGTGTTATATCTAAGTTGACTATAGCGATAAAAAGACAGTTCTAGAGGTCATTTTTCCGTCTGATAATTAGTAAGCATACGAAAAGTAGTTCGCCCATGTGCAAAACTGAGGGAGTTGCTCGGTTGAATTTAAACAGAACAGCGTGTGCGCGGGCATTGCGAGGGTTTTTACCGATTACGTCATAGCCTCGTCATAAATTTCTTCGCTGCTGAAAGCAGAACCGGGTTAAGTGTATGAGCCTAAGAAACGGAGCATACGCTGTGGAGAGGTAGCACTGGTATCATCAAATTATGCAACAACTATTCTGTCCATTCTCAGGACTGATTTCTCAATATTTCTCCTATCTGCAATATCCCATTCCCAGATCTGTAACCTGACCGTAGGAGGTACCACTGCGGTATGAACCCAGGAGAATGGATCCGCTGAAGATCAGTCAAAATCTACCCGAATACAAATGTCCCGGTTAGATTATGACGAAATTGTGGATTATGGATAATCTCGCTTATGGATACGATAAGTCCTCTCAAATGCTGAATATTTGTATTTTGTAGCACCGACAGGTATTCCCCATAGGGCAGTGGAGGATACAGTCCTTGCCGGGTATAACATACCTAAGAGCACGATTGTTTTGTTCAGCCTTTACTCCGCTCATCATGATCCTAGGTACTGGAATGATCCATATAAATTCGATCCAATGCGATGGATCAATGAAGAAGGAAAAATCAGGAAGCATGCAGGCTGGATCCCCTTTTCTGAAGGTAACAATATGCAATGAAACCTGTGAATACTGACACCTGGGTAAACAAATCAACCCAAATGTTCCCAATACTTAAATTTCAGAATTTATTTTGAACCTTGACCAACCAGAATCCTGTCAAAACTTACACTATAATTTAGTCCCAAGCATGCTTGGTAGAGCAGTAAAACAGTATCGCCTTAGTCGTGAGTTCGATTCTCACCCGAGCCAGTATTTTCTGGCAGGCTGTTTCACAATGTAGGAATAACATTATATTACAATTTATCCCTGGAGATGACTGAAATTATTAGGTGAAACATTGTACCTTCGAATATATATCCAAATTCACTTGTTATCGTGGCAATATGCCGTGGATTGAATTAGCTACTGGACTCCGTAGCTCAGTTGGTAGAGCAGTGGGACGGTATCCCCAGTATTTTCTGGCAGGGTGTTTCATAATGTAGGAACATAATTATATTATAATCATTGTCGGTAAACACGGGGACGGGTTCACTGATCACCAAGAGGATCCCAAACGGTCTATGACCATTCATTGGTGAATGGTACTGTTTGAGAATTTTTCAATCTAAACTCTGCAAACGTTGTTTTTATTGAAGTTTACATATGAGATATCAGCCTCGCAAAAAGTCAAATGTTCAGAGTTCAAAGATCCAAATGTGCTCTATGGCCTACTTGGTATGAGGCATTATTTCCTTTTGTAAAAACAAATGTGACACGTCGGTTGGAATGTATGTCTCTTGGAGCAAGTTTTATTTCAATTTTTGGTCACCTGGGAGGATTTTTGTTTCATCACGAAAATTATACGAAAGGTATACAGATCGGTCTTGATTGTACCATTCCTCTTCCATGACTGGAGAAAGACGGTTGAGATAACAAGGCTACGTCCTAGAATCCTCCGCATTCCAGTCTGAATGTGAGGTGCCGTGTGAGGCTTTCCTGTGTAGTCACATGGTTGCTTTTTAGGCGGTTGAGATTCCAAGGATGCGTTCTAAAATTTTCCGTATTCTAATCTGAATCTGAGATTAGTCGGTTGATAAACCAAGAGGCTACGTCCTGGAATGCTCCGTATTCTAGTCTGAATGCTATAGAGGCCGAGATGAACTTTCCTGTGGAGTCATTTGGTTGCTTTCTAGTCGGTTGTTAAACCAAGGCTACATCCTGTAATCCTCCGTATTCTAGTCTGAATGTGAGATGTCGAGAGAAGCTTTCCTGTGGAGTCATATGATTGCTTTTGAGTCACCAAGGGCCTAACCCAACTAGGACATTGTGCTCCACATTGGGGGCAAGTGTCCATCTTTCGTTGCAATAGAAAGCATCTGAAAAGAGACACTGATCACCAGGACATTCGTATCCATCACACCGGTCCCAGATCTTGTCAATTGTTTTCCACCTCTTACATAACTTACCAGTTCTTACAAACCACATTTCATCCATACCGTGAAGTAAAACTGTGACAGAGTCTGGTGTTTTGTGTATTATGAAGTTTTATTCGAGTTAAATTCAATACAATGCTATGATACTCCTTCAGGTCCGCGCACTTGCCTGGGCAAACCTCTGGCTGAGATGGAGATGTTTCTGTTCTTTACCAACTTCATCCAGCGCTTCACCTTCAAGCCGGTAGATGGCGCTCCTCTACCAACGTTAGAGGGAATACAGAGCGGTATAACTCTCCAGCCTCAGCCTTATCAGATGTGTGCTGTTAAAGTCTAATAGCTCCCATCCATTTAAGGGGGTGCCTCATGCACACGGTACCTACTTTTGAAAAGGAACAGGCGGGCTAATATCCGCGTATGCTATATTTTTTATGAACAGTATGATATACCAAAATATAACAAAATATACAGCAATCCACGTTGAATACAAATATGATACCTATTTAGACGAACAATGTGAAATAAAAATATAATTACAGGAAAATGGCTTCTATGCGCTGTCAATAAAGAAGACACCCACAGTGCTGAAATACCGTTCTAAACTACTGTGCTACGATGTACACTATGTTAGATATGCCAGAATTGGATGAGGAGTATTTTTTAAAGCATTTTTATCGTATACCAATATTAATTGTCACAATCTTGAAATGTCATATCAGTCAGATATAGGAACCCACATAAGTTGTAGACCACGGTACAAAGGTGTGCCAAGTCACGCCATTATAAAGCTTCATGTAGGTCCAAGCAGGAAAGTTCTATCTAAAACTGCGGTGAGCTACTCAAGTTACGGAAGCAGGGGGAGAGTAAATGGAAACACCAACTGGTTAAGGCCTGACACACACGACCAAGTTTCCCTTGACAAGTGGGACCATATTTCTTACGACCATTCGCTCTATCCCACTCTGGTACGATCATTGTCTTTTTATACAGGCTTATAAGAAAGCTAATGGCCACTACAGACTTCCATAAATTTAGTCTCCGTTGTCAAGGAAAAACTTGGTCGTGTGTACCAGGACTAAAACTTGTTCTGTGAATGCAGTGAACCTTTCTATCAATACAACTTATTTTCAGGTAAACTACCTTGGAAAGAATATATGCTGTCTGAGTAACAGGAAGTTATCTTCATTGTGGCAATAATATTGAAAAAAAAAGATCTTAAAAAAAATACTTCGCAATTCCGACATAGTTTACAGTGTAGCAGGGGCATTGTAGTAGTATTTTTAGAACTGTATTTCAAGACTTTGTGCTATTTCTTGATTGACTTCAGCTGACAACGCATACAGACTGTGTTTCTTTGGAAATTCTGTTTGATTCTCAAATGTCTAAATTAAAGGTTATCATATTTGGAATCAGCAGGGTGTGATGAATATTTTGATGTATGATATTGGTCAATAAACATGCTTATCAGATCACATGTATATTTTTATAAAAGGGTTAGGGATGACCTTAATATACCAGTATCCTTTTCTGAAATGGACAGAAATCCTAATCTCTCTCTGAGTTCGTGACTGCAAGAACTGCAAGACTCCAAGGTTTTATTCTGTATCCATGCTTTTTTATCCATGGGTTTCTTTTGTGCTACGCTGCTTAACAATTCGTTACTTTTGCTACTACCAGTATTCAGCTGACCGTTTAATTGTATTTCTTAACCTATTATTATTACCATAACCATCTGTAATTTTGTAATTGTGTTTCATTATTAATCCTGTTACATGTACTTCGTACCCAAGAGAATCGCTCATTTATTTAGAAGCACTGCTTTTGATTGGATCAAAACTGACTTTACATGAAATGTGTCTACAACAGCTATTACCCTCCACAGCGATGATAACTCCTGGTACAGAGGACCAACTTTTCCTTAACAATTTTACAGTGTTCGACGTAAACTGTTCCCTGTGTATTGCGAATTACGGCGTAATTTCATCTTACCCCAATAACTAACATGAACACCTATCAGAGCTTGAAATAACTGTCCGTGTTTTCATAGCAAATACAGTCTAAGAACGGAGCTGTGCAAAGTGCTAGATGGACTACAATTTCAGGAGAGCCTTTGGCATACCAAATCGGCGGATAACAACAATAACAAGATTTTCATTGTTACACGCCGCATGAAAAGTAGTTCCATGTTGTGAATGGCAGTGATATTTTTCTACACTCGAGTACAAAATAGTACAAACGGATATCACCGAGTTCTGCCAGCATCTAAAACTGGTTACTCGTACACACGATCTATGAAACTGGATAAGCGGAGAATTTGTAAACAATTGTGGTCAGTCGTTCACACGGATACATGAAAACTGCCGGGTGTACCAGGCTTTTTGATCGACATTAAAGGAGCTCAAATTGTACAAACATAATTGAAGGGTTGATGTCAGTAGATAAAAAAGATTTGGCACACTGCTGTCCCATTGAAGTATATGTACATGTACGGATGCATATCGTTTTTTTTGTTACGTTGACCGGTGAAATTACACACCAATGTACCGTATCTATGGTTATGATTGTTTAAAAATTCATTGTTTATTCTGATTAATAATTTGTTCCGAAATATATTAAATTCAATAAAACTATTCGAATACCTGTACGTATTTATTCTATACTGCTCGTGACTGACCAAGTGTGTCGTCGTGTGACCTCGAATATACGCACGGTACCGAGATCAACACGAGGATAACGCGTCCCTTTCATCCTCTATGGTAGCTAATACCTGCCGTGTCGTACTAGCTCATGGCTTTCAAACACAGAGGTTAATTTACACATAAATTGGTTATTATTTTCCATACGATGAGTATCCATATGCTGTGTGTGGTAAAATTGATGACGAGAAATTTGGGGCTACAAAACAGGGTGACAACTGAATCTCGTAAACATGTAAAAGCCAGATTCTATAACACTTGTATCAAAAACATTGAGCTGGCCGTGCATTTATTACACGTTTTAGCACGGTTATGTGAAATCAGCACCCGTCAATTGCAGGTGTTTATTGGGAGATTCCATTTCACTAGTCGGATGAGGAAAGGGATGTCTGCTTTCATACAAGTAACAATCGAATAAAACAAACAAATAAATTACAAGATGAAATTTCTTACTCAAGGGTAACTGTTGTTTTCATCGTTAAATTGATTAACAAAGCGACACAAATAGACATATATCCACGTAATTTCTACACAGCTGAGGCAGCTGACAGTATCACTCCCCATTTGAGAAACCACATAAACTCGTCCACTGACATTGGCACGATGCCAACCGAAACGGGAGCAACAGTGGACGAGTTTTTTTTCAAGAAAGGGGAGAAAAATTGTCAAAGTTCAAAATATGTTTTCAACTTTTCATTATAATCCTTGCTGATAATCGATTTGGGTAGTGCAATAGAATAGAAATAATGTTTTTACAGGCGTGCTCACAGGCGTTATTTTTAACCGCGCGTCAAATAATCATTGAACACGCCTATGAAAACATTATTTCTTAAATGATACTGTTAGTTTGTATGACAGAAAAGAGCAATAAAAAAATATAATCTCTCCATTTTACATTAACATTGCTCACAGTCAAGTCAACTACATGCACAGGGACAGCTTTAGGCTTACCATTACTAGTTAAGTGCATACCAGTAAATATGGAAAGTTCGAATTAGTACTTGCACATAAGTGCTAAAGCAGAGGCGGCTGAAATATACCATGGCAATATCATAGCTTCCGCAGTAGCAATATCAAATAATTAACGCACGGTCTTAAAATAGCGCACGGTCTCAAGACGATAGCGCATGGTCTCGAGGCAATAGTGCAAGATCTCGTGCGCAGTTGTCTCCCTCAGCGCGCGACGAAACGCCGTTGCTAAGAACTGAGTTCGCGCTCCAAAAGGAGGTGTTCGGTTTGACCGTATTTTTTTCCTTAGTGTGTTGCGTTTATAAACCGAAAATATAATTTCCTCTCGTTTACTTTAAAAGTTATTAGCTTGAGAGAGAAAATGCTGAATTTTCATATTCTCAATTTTCACCGAGAATAGATTTGTCAAAAAAATATTACGAGTATTAGAAAATAAGCATTTGTTTGTTTTTGCAATTTTTGGCGATATTCTTGAAGGGAATTCCATTCATATATAAAATATGACACCTTAACCAAAACGAATCTTACATATCGAAATGCGGTGGATTTGATCCAAAATGATACTGAAGAATCGTTCTGGTTAAAGGTGTCATATTTTCATGATATTGAAATATGCCAAAACGCTTGTAATGTTCTGAAAGGGTGTAGTTCACCGCCATTCGGCACATGATTCCTCATTTTGATAATTGTAACATCAGCTGCTTGGCCGAATGGTTACAGTGTCGGACTACAGATTAAAAGTAAACGAACATTTTGGTTCGAATCCCCAAATACCGAAAACAATTTTTTTTCATTTTTTTCTTTTTCTCTCATCTTCATCATTTTGGACTTTAAAGTGAAATAAAGACAGCGAACCCTTAACGCACATAACCCCTTATTTTATTATAATTCGTCAATAGAATTCCACACTAGCAACACCACACACAGTCAGTATTTGAATATTCTGACGATCCAGCAGAGCAAAAAATTAATTGTTAAACATATATAATTTCGTCTTAGGGCAGCGGAAAGTTGTAACTATGAATTGAAAAGTTGTAAGGTTAAACTTGTCTTATATCAAGGCCTTTATTAAGGAAATGACCCTCAACAAGTGGTGACGCTTGCTTTCCCAATTAATTATGCATGTACCAATATGTGCCATTGGTAACCGTATGAGAATATGAACCAGAGTTTCCCATTTGGCTGGCCTCGCCTGTCTGACGAAGAGTTGGGGAATACCTGAGCATTACGTCACAATTTACCGGCCGGCTCGAAGCGAGACAATAGAGCAGCAGAGAGCGACTCTGCTAAAGCGAACACATCCTTTGACAGCTGATTGAGTTTCGGCAACTTCAGTGGGAAGTTCTGGGATTTTTGTGTCCAAAATCTTATTGAAACGACCAACATTTTTTAGGAATAAATTTGGTACGGTACTCAATTAACTATTTTTGCGACCAAAGCTGAAGACATGCACACACTGGTCTAGAAACATCGAATCCTAAGGTACCGCATATTACTGACCTACGTTGATGTCATATTTTTGCTGTTATTGGACGTGGATCAAAGGTTTGCAAAATCCTTCTTTTGTTATCTTTGGTAATTAAGAAACATTCGGTATAATAAAACAGATATTGGACGCTGTAGGGTGTGACATCTGGATTTATCAGCTCTCGACAAGCAATTGCCTGTCTCGAGCTGACAACTCCTGATGTTACACACCACAGGGTCCAATATCTGTATACTATTTAATACTATATCACCATATCTATGCAATAAACAAGGCAGATATCTCCGCCATAATAATCAATCAGTATTGGAATTTCACCAATTTCGTGGCTCATACGGTGATTGTCACGCTATGCATGTACAGAATAAAGAGGTGCGGAATGGCACGTGACAAATCACTGCGTGTTCATCAAACCGTCAAAATAATATATTTTCGGTTACATAGATATACAGTACAGAAATCAGTTACGTAGAACATAGTGCGACTACTTACAGCTGGTGAGAACACCGTTGGCGACTATCAACTACCAGATTACACAAATTCCCTGAAAGTGTTCAGAGTTACAGCGAAAAATTTCAGTTCATCCCGTCAGTTCAGAGCAAAAGGATAATAGGCGAATATTTGCCTTAGTAACATAATGCAGCGCGTAGTAAAGGGAGATAATACAGTTGTGTAACTGACAGCATATCAGGTCGTTTCAAGGAGCATAACTAATGCTACAGGCGAACAAATTCACATATCCTCCATTTCTTCTGTTAGATAGTCTCTAGACAATACAGGTCTATCCGGATGGGAAGCGTCCATTTGACTGTTTTCTCTCTACTCGCATGAGACGTACAGTCAGTTCCACTACAGCATCTTGGTATGGCTTTGTGTTACGGTTCATCATTGATTCGGGCACAGGAACATCTGCAGCAACAGCGTTCTGAGAAATCGGACGTGTTTCTCGGAAGCGATTAGGATACTCGCCTACTTTAGCTCTTGAACTCCTTCTTGGTGTTCTATCTGGTATGGGATTCTGATGCATCTATGTTGACCTAGCCACCACCTGATGGAATGACTGCTCGCGAGAAACATGTCGGCATTCCAAAACTATATCGAAATCGGTATCTCGCTCTGTGGACTTAGACTGTGGTCTCTCTTACTGATTCAGTATAGGGCCTGGAGTGAATTTCGGACCACATGGTCGTCTATGACCACTACCATGTAAAACTTCGTCATACGACGAGGTTACTTCTAGCTTGGTGGTTGCGGGTTGCGGTAACGGACTCGCTGTCCTACTCGCAGACTATCAGCATTGCTGAATTTACCATTACGTCTTTTCTGGCGAGCAGGTTGCTCCCTAAGATGCTCCCCTGCTTTTTTCCAAGCATCTCTAAGTAGCGACTGATATTCTGCCAACCATCCACCAATTCCAATGTCATCCAGGTCATGCTCATCACCGCTTCCAAGTAGAAAGTCAACCGAGTGGTGGTATATGCTAGCCGTGGACTGTTCCCATCAGAGTAGTACGAAAGTTCGATATGCCTCGACCTGCTGGCCATCAAATGGACGGTAGTGGGCTAGTTCAAGGGCTGCTTACTAGGACAAAACTTAAATTTCTTCACGCGGAATAATCCCCTACTTTACCTGGGCACAGCGAAACTTGAAGTGGTGGAACAGCGTTGGGCCAGTTGGCCATCCACAACTTTAACCTGGTCGATTGAACCGCAATTCAGGTGGATTTTCTCGGAAACCAGGCAGAGTAGAAGAAATAGAGGACGTAGATGCGGTATTATCTATTCCTGGAAATATGCTTCCCAGGGGTGTTCATGAAAATGCTATATATGGTCCCCAACGTTCAACCCCTAGCGTGGTCGCTGATGTGAATATTATTACAGTCATACCATCTATGAACTGATTCGGCATCAAATGATTGATACGTCCATCAGTAGGCTGCAGGATTACTGGTTTTGGGGTAAACGACCAAGCAAGGAGAAAGTGCTACCAGAGGATAGTGAACTCAAGTTGCTCTCATGACAGTGGAACCGCTTCCAGATAAGTGAGGATGGTGTGTTGCATACAAAAGTCCATGATCAGGCAACAGGGAAAAGATACCAAATGATCCTTCCTCGGTCCCTTCGTGAAACAGTGAAGCACAGGCTTCACGACCAAACTGGACACAAGAGAAACTTAAATAACCATAGCGCTAGCTTGTAAGAGAGTGTAATTGCCAGAAATTGGCAGAGATCTTGAGCAATATTTTCGCTAAGGCATGTCTTTGAGCTGACTACAAGCAAGTAGGCCACTGGAAGTCTTGGCGATCGACTTTGCATTGATAGAGAAGATCTTCGACGGCAGAGAAAATGTAATGGTCCTCAAGGACGTACTAAATTCGCACAGGCAATACGAACACGAGACCAAACAGCGGCTACAGTTGCCAAATCACTGATCAAAAAATGGTTCAACAGTTCTGGTGTGCACATCCGACTTCACTCAGGGCGTAAACTTTGAAAGCGAAGTTATTGGAGAACTATGGAAATTCTACAGCATCGCCAAAAGTCGCACTACGCCATATTACCTCCAGGGAAATGGTAAGTGCATACAATGTATATGCATACAATGCCCCCGTTCGTCCTGCACCTGGGATTGGACGGCACCCAGTACCATGGGGCTAGCATCGGTTTCCAAAATGAAAGCCTTGCTGAAGTTCGCAAATCCTAACACGATGGCAGTAAAAAGCTTCTCCTTCGTTTGATTGAAGGCTGTCTCGTGTTCAGCTTCTCACTTGGCTTGATCAGGGAAGACGTTCCCCATCAAAGCAAGAAGAGGTGCAGCCAGCTGTGTTCATTTTTTCACAGGCGCTCATAATAACGCTTGGCGCGTGCCCCAGGAAGGATCATAAAATTCCTCACTGTCCCTGGGGTGGGCCTGTTTCTCACTGCTGCTAACCTTTTTGGATCAGAGATTATTCCATGTGCGGAAATCACATGGCCCAAGAAGTGAACTTCCTACTAAAAATGTAACATTTGCTGGGTTTCATACGACGACTTCGGGAGAACACAATGATATCGCCAATGTAGACGATAACTGTTTCATAGAGTTGCTCTTCCAGGCATTGCTTCACGAGGTGCTGGAAGGTAGCCGATGCATTTGTCGTAAATGCGTTTTCTCCACCAATTCAGGGTCCATAGTCACCTGGTTATATCCACATGCAAGATCCATTGTAGAAAACCACCGCGACCGTGTTACTGACGTGAGTGACGTCGAAATTTAGAGTTTAAGTAGCGGTAATCGACGCACAGCCTTATGGACCCATCCTTCTTCCGGACAACATCAGTTGATGAGGCATACGGACCACCAATGGAATGCACCACTCCTTGAGACAAGAATTTCTTGGCATTGTCTTTCTCTTCCATGTAATTGGAGGAAAACGGCGATATGACATAGAGATGGAAACTTTATCCCTTCTGTTGATTTTGTGGGTGATCAAATCGGTGTAGCCCAATTCATTATCAGTCCGTGCAAAGACATCCCCATTCCCCCGAAGAAGGTTTCAATCATACGTTGTTCCGCAGAAGAAAGGCCAAGATTTGTCCCGTTGATGTCCACAGGTGATATCCACTGGTCTGATAAATATCTCGGGGAAAACGAAACAGCTCCCTGGATCACTTCTTCCAAGTCTATCGCCCTGTAGAACTCAAAATGATCCTCGCCGAACACTGCATCCGTCCGGTCTATTAATCCTAATTTTGTCCTTGAAGGAAGGCTAACATCCTCTGCGCCCATATTTACCACATGAACCAGGGTATGGCCTTGGGGAGCAATTATGGCGACAGTGTTAGTTAGAAACCACCCGACTGGTATATGCGATGCATTTCCTTCCAGGGGCTCCAACAACACACTATCATTGGTCAGGTGCCGGTTATAGCTATGACCTTCATGGTATTTGCTGGTATCTCAGTGTGGTCTGTCACTCTTGTCACGCCCAATACCTGTTTACACTCTGTGGCAATGTTACCCACCATTCTGTCCATCACTACATTGACCTGTGACATCCTGACTCAACAATTCTGGACTGGCACACCGTTACGCGATGACTGAGCAATTGACTCTCTTAGCATACAGACCGGATCTGGTCATGGGGAGCGGTTGGGATGTATGAAATTCTAGAACACTGGCATTGTGGTATAAAAATCAACTTCTGAAATGGGGGTAAAGGTAAAATAACTACGGCACATTTGGTATTTTTGAAAAGTTTATATAATGCACTGATTGACGATATCACATTTAAACATGTATGAGGCGATTATGACATCATAATGACGTTAAAAATGAAAAATACTGTTCAAAAGGAAACTTTCGCCCTCCTCTCTGAACTTTATGATCAATATAATAAACAGTCACATTATTTATGCTCGATTCTTAGGGCCTGTCAGCATAATGTAAAATGGTCAAACTTCCAAGCACTAACAGAGTTCTGGAATGGATGTATTGATAATAAAAACACCATGCAAGTTGTTATTGTACTTCAAACTTGGTATTTTTAGAAAGGTTATATAATGCGATGAATGAATATATCACATTTAAACATGTTTGAGGTGATTACAACATCAAAATTAGACATTCTTTTGAAATGACAAAAATCGCCCTTCTGTTTGAACTTAATGATCAATTATCCATGTCGATATCAATTATGAAAGCTGTATTTGTGTTCAAATCACCCGGAAAGGTAATTGGACATGTATTACTGATGATCGGGGAGCATATATTGTCTCCAAGAAAAGGTACTTCAGGTTCTGTCCGCGTAATATAAAGGGTCCATATCTCAAGCACTATGGTCATTTTCCCAAGGGGATATAATTATAAAATGCGGAAAACCTTTCCTATATGATCCACTAGGATTTAAATATTTCTTGGGTTCCCAGGATATCTGCGTTGTAGTTGATTTCTCTCAGCGAAACCCATTGTTTTTCCTGCAATAGCTGATGTTACCACAGGTGGCATTGTCAACATATATTGTCAAAGCACTCTCACTCACTCATTCACTCACACGCACCCACGCACACAAACATAAATCACACAAATTTGCAGTAGCCATTGCATTACATTACTGCATTCTCTACAGTCAAATGTTCATCCTACGTCAGCCTACTGCATATTGCACTGATCATATCATATTGCCTTCATATATCTTGTACCTAATGTGACGTCATTGTGATATGATCATGTGTTCACATAGCTATCCATGATTATAGCTATACACTAGATTAGCTCTCAAATGTATAGCTTCGTTTAAGGACTAGGAGAAAGTTACTTCTCTCAAGCGCCTAGCTGGTGCATGTGTGAGAGTTTGCCGGTCACTTGCCGACGGGCGGTGGTTCTCTCCGGGTATTCCGGCTTCCTCCACCACCCAAACTGGGTGAAATGATCTTAACTGTGACATTAAATCAAATCCCCCCCCCCCCCCCACCGTACTTCTCTCACACGCAACACGTCCACCTACTCGTCCCCCATTCCTACACCCCTTGGACATCTGCTTTGTTTTTGGTTCATTTGTCTTGTATGGCTGTCATTGCCAACTGTTGGCATTTCTTCACTAAATATATCTTAAATAATTCTATATCCATACATCTAAAAGCCTTAATCAATACACATTTAGAAACATTTATTCTGTTTATTCAGCAAGATACACTTCCTTGTGGGAGAATCAGGGTGACTGTGGCATTTCGTGTTACAATATGTTGGCATTGTTTCAGACCGATTAGAACACCATCCCAAATAATCTATGCTATGAAGATGACCGGCTTTGAACTATACATTCGTTGAGGTGTATGGTAGAAAATGAGAAGCAAGCATAATAATGTAAAAATAACATGTCCTAAATATTACCTAAGGGATAAGGTACATATAATGATAAGCTATGATGTTGATAGAGTTTGAAAAGAGTTCCAATTGCTTGTTTGGAGAAATGATTAAAAAGAGCAAAACCAATTACCTGTGTGATTGCTATTTTGAATTACCAAAATGTAATATTATCTCAAAATTAGCATGACATGTCATTAAGCAACTCGATCAGCTGAAAAGTGTGCTTCGGGATGACCACAATGTAAAGCAAAATGCAAATAAAATGACATATCGAATGACTCTTCATGGCTGCCATTTTGAATTTGCTCGTTAAACTGTACACGGTCGGACGAAACAAGAAACAAAGCGGTAAGCATTGAGGCACGATAGCTTCAACGGTGTGTTTTTAAGGTGAAAATGTATCGAAATTCGAAGGGAAGAATGAATATCATATTGCTTCTTATGGCCGCCACATTGAATTTATCCTTTTTTATCTCATGGACAGTTATGCAATTTGGCTTATACTGAGCTCGAAGTGACTCACTGGTAGAAATTACCTCAATCATGGAAAATATATGATCTCGAGTAGAAAAGTATTCCTATTGGAAAGAGATATACTAATTTCAGATGGCACATGATGGACGCCATTTCGAATTTTCCCATCACGTTTCTCCCAGAAAAGTACAAAAATGACTCAAGGTAGTCTTAAATATTGGGTTATTAACACGGAATAGCTTGAAAATAGTGAATGTGTGAGATAGGTTAAAACAAAAATCGCAAATTCTAAGTATTTCGATAATTTGTTAGAAAAAAAATATTTCTCTAGAACGACATGACGGCCATATTGAATTTACCCACGATGAGGCTCAGATTAGTTTGTTGAGCCATGAAGTCACCAACTTTTTTTTTTTTAATTTTGGATTTTTTAGAGTTCACTACGAACTGTGAATAAGGGAATTATTTTCACACTACCTTACGGGAAATTTGTGACGTCATTCATGACGTTAAAGGTCAAAAGTGAAAACATTGCCTGGTCGTACCTGAATATTGTCAGTTTATATCAAGCGGATTCCTACACATAATGCGACCAAAACATCTTTCAGTGTACTTTCATTCCGTTTCGCCATCAGTAACGCCACATACCACTTCATATATATTCGTCAAAATCGCTGGTTACACATTCTTCATCCATTCATTCATTCATCCAATGATACCATACATGATACAGTTTGATGAAATAATAGACTGGAAAATATGGTAACAATAAGCGTACCCACAATCTTTAAAATTCAATAATGAAAGCTAGAGTTACCCAATTTTGAAAAGCTCTATAAGGCAAAAGCTCGCGTGCTCAAAGTGCAAACATGTGTTATTGAAAGGGTAATAAGGAGGCCTTTCAGAGACAGTTTGTCTACAAACTTCACCCCATGGGGGTATGGTTAGCTCAAAGTCTAATATAAACAATTGTCGTTACACCAGCGATAATCGTTATGCCCAGGGATACAAAGAAAAAGATCCTATCCAATAAAGTGGCCAACTTCGCCGCGGAAAAGTTGTTAATTTTGTCCGACTTGTGGATTGGTCGCTCGCCTTTCTCTGCATTGTCATAACAATCTGTGATACCACTGCTCTCGTTGATGTGAGGATCTCGCGCAGAACCAGTGCTGCCCTCTTCGGGTGTTGTTTTATGATGTAGTATCAGCACTATGGCAGTCAGTACAACAGCCACAGTCTCCAAAATCATCAACATCACCATATATACACCTGGAGATAATTAAAAATATCAGATCAGAGATAAAATTCGGAAGGCGTTCGAAGAATTAACCCTATCTGGCCAGAGCTTTTTGGGACCTGTCCAGGCCTGGAGGGGGGGGGGGCCGAAATGCCCCTCTCCCCCCCTAATTATTTGTCTTACCCCTTTAGCTAGGGGGCTCGCCCTACCAAACTTTCTGTTCTTTCTCCAGAACGACGCAACTTTGAGAGTTGGTACTCCGTGATTTTGTATCTTATCATATTCGGGTCATTTTAAGAATATTTGTGTAACCCCTCGAGGACATTATCATGGGGAAATTCAGAATGGCGCGAAAAGAGATGTTTTCGTTATTTTTCTTCCAATTTTTGCATTTTTGCGGACAAAGATGGGAAACAACTAAGTATTTCACAACATATGATTATTTACTAACTTATCATATACTTTTTGCGAAGAAACTCACACATAAATAGAAAAGCCGAAAAACGGGCCGAAAACTCGACCAAAAATCCCGCCTGGAAAAATGCCGTCAACAGA
>JAVTVY010052242.1:0-27257 GCA_036873755.1 Hanleya hanleyi | reverse complement strand
TGAGATAGAGGGCACTGATGTTCTAGCATTCACAAGATTTGCACCTCTTCGCAATGAGCTGGAGAACCCCTTTGGAAAATACTGTAATGTAGTCAAACTTTAATGCTCACCTATGACAGTAGTTTTCTCCTGAAGGGTTACTGCCCCTGCTACCAGGTACTATCTCCTCATAGATGTGATGTGCTCATCCAATCAAAATGCTGCATTCTAACAGGGGGTGTAATATTTCTCCACAGATATTCTGTGTTTGTCCAATAGAAATATAAAATTTTTACATGATGTGTAATCCGGAAAATGGTGTATTTTCACTGTTACTAGGCAGCATGTCAGAACTGTAACTTCTGGGTTACACTCATTCAAAACCTTCGGTGCCAAAATATGGAACGGACTACCAGATCAGCTCCGGGAAACAACTGACATTAAGGTTTTCAGCAGGTTAATAAAAACGTGGACGGGTGATGCATGTAAATGCCACTTCTGCAAAATCTAAGTTTTATTATGCTACTGGGTTTTTTGCCCTTTTTGCTTTTACCTTCATCGCTATTTTTAATTTATTTTTACTGTTATTTAACCTCAGATATATTAGCTCTACCGAGCTAGCGTTGCAAATATTGTAATTCTGAGTATAAATAAAGTTTGTATTGTATTGTATTATCCTGATTGAGTTTATCGACCATTGAGTATATGGACTCTTTGAGTATTTGGACCATTGAGTTACTATCGACTTTTGAGTATATTGACCATTGAGTAGCTATAGATCGACCATATTGAGTGATGGCAGAAGCAAATGAACTAGAAGCCTACATTCTTACATCAAATGAAAGAATGCATTGGCTGCTGCCTCGAACACATGATGTGACACAGTGAGATTGGTATGTGTTGTGTTCACGCAGATTCAAAACTAAAATCGAGTGCAGCATCACTGAAGATCACACCCATGTTGGCACCTTTGCATTTTGTCTTACGTGTTTAGGGACTATTTAAGTGTATAGTGGTGTAGGCTGTTGGATGAGTGCCGGTGCCGTTAAGCTAGTCTAATCTAATGCTATACACTTCTAGTTAATTTGCTTCCGGAAATGGATATTCTTTTATGGCTTGTCTTAATTCTGTCGTTTTTTGTTTCAGAAAAATGTCAAAGAGATAATGGATGCTAACGGTATCAAGATCTTGGTGGATCTATTAACATTGGCTCATTTACATACCACCAGGGCTACTGTACCACTACAGGTAATACAGCTCAACTGATTGGCCAATGGGGGCCTTGCACAATACTAATTACCAAATCAGATTTCTTTATTGCCACTTCCTGTTTGTCAACTTCGGCCCATTTAGCCAATCAACTGACAGAATTGCTACTTCCTGTTTATCTCCTGGTGCTGTTGTGCAAAGCCTCCCATCTTGGCATTGCAATATTCGGTAGAACTATTCAAGTAACATTTGAACATTCATTGATGAGAGCCTCCAGTGGCTTGGTACCAGAAATAGGATTATACGAGCATAAATTGCAGTCTTTCGTTTCTGTAAATCAGAGGAGTGCTATAAATCCCACTCATAAAATGTCTTAGGCAAGTGATCACACTCCTGAAATTACTATCCTAGCACTTCAGGCCGGGGCCCAGGGGCCGCCTAGGCCGCGGAAGCCTAGAGGACCTAGATTGCTGGAGATGCATTCTGGGCCATTTCCAGCAAAGAAATCCACAAATTCTCCCTTACATTTTTGTCCTCATTCAATGTTTTTTTTTTAAGTTCATGGAGATCCCAGTTGCAATTATCTGAAGTTATATACAAGTGACATGTGCCCCCTTGTCTACACTGTCTGTCCATTCATGCTTTGTGCTATTATGACAAATAAATTCCACAGCAGAAAAACTTTACAGAGCATCTTGATATCATTATGTTAATTTGATACAGCATTTTCCAGACGGAACCTCGGATATGAAGTGATTTTCTTCAGAAATTCTTTATGGACGACAACTTGCTTTTGAATATCAAGTCTGATAATAAGATCAAATCAAAACTTGTGTAAAATGAATACCTCAAAAGAATTCTTTCGATCGTGACGTTTGTTTCAACCAGTGTATTAAAAGTTCATTTCGTTATTTCATTGCAATGCACGCAAACCAAAACATGGCGGCTGCTAACACCGGCGGGTATAACAAAAATTTACTCCTATCTTAGTACGGAATAATCTTTCTGGTTCAGCTATGATTTCGCGGCTAGGTGTCGGAAGGATATATTCATAAATATATATTAGCGCGCCGCTTTCGAAAACAATATATCTGAATAGTTGTTGGCGATATATTCAACATGTACTTCAAACATCACATCAAAGGGATGATCGGACTCTCGACTTCGCTGCTAGGATTACGATTTTGTATTTCCCCAAATTGGCAAAGTCAAGGAATGTACCGCCGAACACAGAAGAGTTCCTATTTTCGTTTCGTGAATGCGTGATGAATTATCGACTTGTATTTTTAAAAAATACGCATTAGGTTTTTTGGGGCAGGACTTCTCTAGGTGCGCGATCAATCACACGCCTTGAAATGAAATTAGGCGAGCGATGGTGCGCGCAAGCGATCGCTTGCCTCAAAAACGATTGACTGAAATTGCACTCAAAAGCTGGACTGCTCATGATGTTACCATTGTTATTGCAATAATGAGATAAAGACAGAACATTGACATGGTGGCAGGAGGAGGAGGTGGGTGATTTCTTTTGAAAAGCGGGAACTGAAAAAGTTGGAAGGACTAAAAAAAATGTGAATGATAACAGTGTACAATTTATATTTCGCTTTAATCAATTTACCATGTTAGATATATGCATCTTAATAGAGTTTTCCAGTTGGAGTATATTTTCTGATTGTCTCTCCTGTATTGTGTATTCCAGTCCAACGTCATTGAGGCGTCCCCAGATATGATGAGAGAGAGTGAGAAGGAGTGGTACTTTGGTAACAAAGACAAGGAGAGGTTAGGACCGTACAGCTTCGAAGATGTGAGTTCATTCTGTCAAACAATCACACAAGATGAACAGATAAAACCATAACCCTTTCACCAATCATTCCCTGTTTTAAAGATATACACCTAGCCGATATAAAGCCAAACCCAGGGGTAGATCAGTGAAAGGTTAAAAGTGACATTTCAGATGCTAGGAAAGATGAAGTCCGGATATACTGATACTGGGGAGTTGGGCTGAGGGGGGGGGGTAGGGAGGAGAAAGGATGGTTGAACTGACTAAACTGACGAGAATAAGGTAAATAATCTTTAAGTAATTTTTCTATTTGAAGATATGGATAATAAGCTTATATTGATACAGATTTGGGTCTGCTATACTTAAAAATTATCATGTGTACTTGACCAAAAATTAAAAACAGAACTTTGACAATTACTGAACACAGCCCTGCAGATAGATTAAGTGAGCTCACAATTTGGGTGTGAAGTCTGTAATATAGGGTGTGAAGTCTGTAATATAGAGTGTGATGTAGGGTAGGAATTTTGTTATATAGGATGTGAAATGTGTAGTATAGGGTGTTGTCTTAATACAGGGTGTGAAGTCTAATATAGCATGTGAAGTCTGTAATATAGGGTGTGAAGTCCGTGATATAGGGTATGAAATCTGTAATATAGGGTAGGAAGTCAGTTATATGGGGTGTGAAGTCCATAATATAGGGTTTGATGTCTAATATAGGGTGTGAAGTATGTAATATAGGGTGTGAAGTATGTAATAGAGGGTGTGGAGTCTGTAATATAGGGTGTGGTGTCTGTAAAATAGGGTGTCAAGTCTAATACAGGGTTTGAAGTCTAATATAGGGTGTGAAGTAATATAGGGTGCAAAGTTTGTAATACAGAGTGTGAAGTCTAAATTAGGGTGTGAAGTCAGTAGTATAGGGTGTGAAGTCTAAATTAGGGTGTGAAGTCAGTAATATAGGGTGTGAACTATGTAATATAGGGTGTGATGTCTAATATATGGATTGAAGTCTAATATAGTATGTGAAGTCTGTAATATAGGGTGTGAAGTCTGTAATATATGGAGTGAAGTCTGTAATATATGGAGTGAAGTCTGCAATATCGGGTGAAGTCTGTAATATAGGGTGTGAAGTCTGTAATATAGGGTGTGATGTCTGTAATATATGGAGTGAAGTCTGCAATATAGGGTGTGAAGTCTGTAATATAGGGTGTGAGGTCTGTAATATAGGGTGTGAGGTCTGTAATATAGGGTGTGAAGTCTGTAATATATGGTGTGAAGTCTGCAATATAGGGTGTGAAGTCTGTAATACATGGAGTGAAGTCTGTAATATAGGGTGTCGAGTCTGTAATAGGTGTGAAGTCTGTAATATAGGGTTTGAAGTCTGTAATACAGGGTGTCAATTCTAATACAGGGTTTGAAGTCTAATATCATGAAAAAAGTGTGATATCTAATGTATGGCATCCCCCATTGGACTAGAAGAAAATTTATTAAAGGGGACGTAAACTCTGCGGTAAAACACCGCGGGAATTATACAAGAGTTCCGATAGATTAAAAAAATCGTGACA
Source organism: Hanleya hanleyi (assembly GCA_036873755.1). Classification (NCBI taxonomy): domain Eukaryota; kingdom Metazoa; phylum Mollusca; class Polyplacophora; order Lepidopleurida; family Hanleyidae; genus Hanleya; species Hanleya hanleyi. The sequence goes on along the minus strand of JAVTVY010052242.1, from coordinate 22,730 downwards.
AATATTTTTTCTCATTTTTTTCCAATGAATGAGACAGACGCAAACATAGAAAATACCGTGATTTGGAATTTCTTGGGGGCGCCGCCATGTCTATTTTGAGCAGGATTTCTATCCAATGGGAAATATATCGGCAGCATATAGGTATCCCAATGGGTACTAACTGTGCACCCCTGTTGACTGACCTATATCTGTTCTCTTATGAATATGACTATATGCAGGAAGCGCGAAATTCAGTTGTGCCGATAATCTCCTACGTCATCGGACATTCTCTGCGTCGAGATAACATGGCCGTATATGGTCGTTTTCATGCACTCCTCCGTTCCCCGACTAACAGAGGCAATGTTTATAGATTAGCTTTGATGTAGAATACGGCCTGATTCTAGCAGATATTCTACGATGCCGGGCTGCTCTGCATTTGGCTTCACAATGTACCAGGTAATCCCGACACATCGCACTATCATCCTCATTCATGTTTGTAAGCTCCGGTCTCGAATACTGCGCCTCCAATTGACGCGTTTTTATCTCCAGAGACAGAAGAACTAGTGTCTGCTGACTTCACGATTCTTCAAACATGGAGGCCTCTATGTTGTTCCAGCGTAACGAAGTTAAAACGTTTAGTATTGCTTTGAAAAAATTGTAAAAAAATATCTGATACACGATTTGGATTCTATGAGGAAGAAGCTTTAACTGGCCATGCACGGTTCACCAGAGTTTACGTTCCCTTTAATATTCATTACAAATTTTCTATTCAATTCAAGTGACTTGACTGCATTTTCATGCAATGTACAAAAAAAAATCCATTCATTTGAAAAATTATTTTCCATAGTTAAACCAGCTCTAAAATGTAGATATTTGAACTGATCATATTTTGTCATTCCCATATCATGGGATTATATTTCAGGATGGTTAAAACCAAACTGTAGATTTCATTCAATAAAGGAACTGGCTAATTTGCATTCGTGTGTACTGGAATATTCAATTATTTCTCTGATTGTTGTTTTCTGTGGAGAATATAGACTTTTGCATAAGTTTGTATTGGATTAGAATCTTTATCAATGAAAGATTATTCAAGAAAGCTTGGAATCTTTAACCACATACAGATGAAGCAATTCTGGGATGAGGGAACGATTCACGCCAAGACGCGATGCTGGGCTCAAGGTATGGACGGGTGGCGGCCCCTACAGTACGTCCCTCAGCTCAAGTGGACAATACTGGCATCTGGTCAGGCAGTGATGAATGAGACAGATCTGGCCACACTCATCCTTAATATGCTCATCAAGATGGGAGAGTATTACCCGAGCAGGTATGTAATTGTTTGAGGGTATCTGTATCTTTGTCTGTCTGTCTGTCTGTCGGTCTGTCTGTCTGTCTGTCTGTCTATCCCTCTGTCTGTTTGGTCACATGGTTGTGAATGAGACAGATCTGGCCACACTCATCCTTAATATGCTCATCAAGATGGGAGAGTATTACCCGAGCAGGTATGTAATTGTTTGAGGGTATCTGTATCTTTGTCTGTCTGTCTGTCTGTCTGTCTATCCCTCTGTCTGTTGGGTCACATGGTTGTGAATGAGACAGATCAAATCTAGTCACACTTGTTCGTAATATGCTAATCAAGATGGCGGAGTATTATCCAAGCAGGTATGTATTTGTGCGAGGGCATCTTTATCTTTGTCTGTCAGTCTGTTTGTCCACCGGTGGTGAGTGAGACAGACCTGGCCACAATCCTCCTTAATATGCTCTTTAAAATGGCAGAATGTTATCCCAGCTTACATTTTTGTCTGAAGAATCACACCAAGCATGCATGAAAGCAGCTATTTTATTCAGACACTTACGACATGTGACTACACCTTACAGGCTTACCTCTGCACTTTGTCCAGTTGGGTCCCTCATCATTGGAAAGAACAGAAATTGAACCCTGGATAAATTCTTTCTTCCATCCACCCAGGGCCATCTTCACAAGTCCAGGTAAATCCTAAATCCTCGCAGAGGGTTTACCTGGACATTTTTGGTGATTCGAATGAGTTCTCGAGTCGGTGCCTCTATTATACAATGTCGTACATTTCATCCCCCGCGCTTGTTTTGAATTAGCGTGTCGGTATCCCCAGCCTGCGGTTTTTGCTTTGACTTCCGATGTCGATTTCCGCTTGACATCAAACGCAGTTTGGCCCGCGATGAAATTGAAACCTGTCACATCTCGTACCTCGCAGCGGATTGGCCTAATCAACCAGCTTAGCGCGTTCACTGATTGGGTTGATTCAGGGGAAACCCCTTCATCTATTTATATCCAGAACTCGTATGGGTAACTAACCAAGCCAGTGTATCGATCCCAATAGATCGATCGATACACTGGCTCGCGAGGATGCCCAGGGCCTAAGCCATTCTAGTCCTGCATTGACTGACTGTCCCATACCCTACCTCCCATTTCTCACTTTGCTTATTTGGGGTGCCCCTTGGAGGACAGCGAATAACTTAAATATTTACATCGACTGTATGGTGAAGGAATCCCATTCATTGAGCTTTATTTTATTATTCTCTCTGTCTGAAACGAAGAAGAATTTGATAAAGATAGATGAATTTCATGTTTGAAAAATATTAAAGTGATCATAAACCTTCAAGTAAAGTTCCATCAAATGAAAGACCATTGTGAACAGTGTCGGAAAACATTTATTGTATTTTTTTACGATTTTATTACACAGAGAAAACTGCAAATAAAGCATGGTATTCTATGGTGGTCTGTTGCAATCATATCTAGGTCCAGTGACATCACACTGCCTTAATACATATATTTCGAACCGTGTATGCACATTCGAATGCTTGATTCAAACTTAAGGTGTGTATACTTTGAGTTTCAACACAGACTCACTGTTCCAATGTGTATTTTTCACCAAAATCGGAGAAATTAAATGCAAGATTCAAGTTGACTTGACACTTATGAGTTACCATCTTCCCGATTTTGGTGAAACATGCACATTGGAACAGTGAGTCTGTTGAAACTCAAAGTATACACACCTTAAGCTTGAATCAAGCATTGGAAATTGCATACAAAGTTTGAAATATATGTATTAGGCAGTGTGACGTCACTGGACCTAGATATGATTGCAACAGACCACCATAGAATACCAGGTTTTATTTGCAGTTTACTCTGTGTAATAAAATCGTAAAAAATTACAGAAAAATATTTTCCCACACTGTAAGCAATGGTCTTTCATTTGATGGAATCTTTACTTGAGGGTTTACGATCACTTTAACCACATTTTCTCTATATATCATCTTGTCATATCTTTCTTGACTTTTAAAGGGAGATAATTGTGTTATTGTCTATCAAAACAGGGACAGTGATGGTGCTATAGTGAGACCTTTACCCAGAGTGAAGAGGATTCTGTCTGATGCCACCTGTCTACCACACATTGTACAGGTGAGTGTTTATCCACAGGTCACAAGACAGAATGTATACGGTAATTCCCCTAATAATTCAATCACAGGAAGTTCACTTTTCAACTCTGTTATTCAAACACAGAGAAAAACTAACATTCCCATTCTTCATTCACATTGAAGAAAAGCCATATAATGACAAAATGGGATACTTTGTAGCTGGTGCCATCAAAAATATTTCCAGATATAAGCCATCTTTGCTGCACTTCCGGTGATCGAACTATTAGGGGAATTACCGTAATCTCCTGAAAACACCACCTTATTGTTAATCCTCCAATAATTCAATCACAGGAAGTGAAATGTTCCAGGGGATGATCAGACTTATTAGAACAGCAACATTAATGATTCATGAATTAATTAAAATTGGAAATATAAATGTGATTTATAAGAAGAGCTTATTGCCTGCAGATTAATATATATATACATGTATATTTCAGCTCCTGTTGACCTTTGACCCGGTGCTGGTAGAGAAGGTGGCCACCGTGCTGTACCAGATCATGCAGGACAACCCTAACATCTCCCGTCTATACCTGTCCGGTGCCTTCTACTTCATCATGATGTACACAGGCTCTAACGTCGTCCCCGTCGCTCGCTTCCTCAAGTACACCCACCTCAAACAGGCGTTCCGCTCTGATGAGGTAGACATCTTATATTGTCCTGTTTCCTCTTTGAAAACCTGGGAGTTGAAACCTGGGTCTCCTCGCATGGAAATTAAAGCTCAAATTTGTGTACACTCAATGTCATCAATCAAGAAATTGCTGACCAATTTGAGGCAGTTCAAACAACAGACACAAATGGAACGATAAGGCGGAAATTGCACTACATATGCATATAGGCCAAAATTCTGTCTTCTACCATCTTCTTTGACTCTAGAGCATTAGGTTTGATTCTAGTAAATTCAGCTTTTCATGGCTAAATCTGGTACAAGATAATTCAGATCTCTCTTTGAAAGTTCGTTATTGCATGCAATCTATGCTGAAAAAAAAACCGTAAGTTCCCTACAGACCTACCTACCTGGTTACCTGAAACACACAAATTATTATGACTGGCCTGAACAAAATATTATTATTGAAATATTCCTTGTATTGCATATGTTCCATCATTCAATGTAGATGTTCTGGAAATATTTTGTTATTTGTATCACATGGGAAATGTGTTGTAAGAATCTAATATAAACTATTTCCACAAATGAGCCTTTACTGAAACTAAATGTACGGCTAAAAGTTCTTCCAGTTTTCACCACAAGCCAATGAAAATGTTGGATTTCTTTTTGAAATTTTGAATCAGCCAATCAGATGTTTTAAAACTGATGCACTGGAGTTTCTTCAGAACTTCTTTACAAAAGGCAATTTTCAAATCCAGGTTTGTTTTTTACATGGTAATCCTTGTAATCCATTTCCCATGGGCTTTTTGTCATGAAATGAATTGTGGGAATCCAGAATATTCTCGTGTAGACTGGTTGTCTCCCCTGTATATCCACAGAGTAGATGGATGACGGCCAGCATTTGTTTCTCTGCTGATACATACTCGATTTGCCTGATAATTCCACCAGGCTGATTGGTTCATGTTAGCTTTCATTGAGCCATGGTCATTCGTGTGGGTTGGTGTTCTTTGGATTATGGACGCGGATATTCTCTAATGGACGACGGTTGGATTATGAATGACGGACTAGACGCTTGTAATTTGGGCCTGATATATTCCGCAGTGCAGAGATTGAGTCTAGATCCGGATATAATTTGAACTTAATCTTTCTGCTCAACCTGTAACCATCTGGGTCATCTATACGCGTTAAAACTGACCCTGGGATCATGTGTATCCACTTTCAGCCTACTTTCGGCAACTATATGAGGGAATTCCCAGAAATCAACACCACATGTTTCTTTCAGTCAATCAGCTAAACCCCACCAACAAAACCCCAACGTAACCCGGTATTTCGGGTTCTGTGCTGTCCTACTTGTTCAAAATTAAAGATCTACAACACCTCTTGGATGATATGGAAGTTATTCATATCTGTATCTTCTGTAAGCTCAGACAATATACGTTTCAGAAGTAGTATAAAAAGCTTGTAATTTATCAGATTTCTTGATTCAGTTCTCTGCCGGATGAAGACCAAACAGTATACGGTAAAGTATCGGATATTGCTTCGCATTAATGGCGAAAAACGATTCGCAAGCCATCTTATGGATGGCGAACTGTACGCAAATGCTGTCTGCTCTAGGAACATACAGGGGAGGTAACCAGTCTAATTCAAACAGTACGATAATAATAATAACTAGATTTTGATGGATTCTGAATATCTCGTCCTAGCGAATGTCTCGTCTTTCTTTCTGTAGACCAAACAATCGGACATCATGCTCCGGAGTGTATTGGGTCACATGCTTCCAGAAGCCATGGTCTGTTACCTCGAAAACTACTCTGCGGAGAAATTTGCTGAGATTTTCCTGGGAGAGTTTGACACACCTGAAGCTATCTGGAACAGTGAAATGAGGTAAATTTTTCCTCAGATTTATCAGCTAACCCATACCAATCATGTGCCATATTGTATCCACTAAGTATGTCATTAACTGACATATATCCGATTGAAAACAGGCAAATCATGCCAATTTATAAATATGGCACATAGAGACCTTCCCAGGGTCAATTTAAATTCCCAATTATGAAGGTATTGCATATGAATATTTCCGGTTTTAGCTCTTGTGAGATACCATTGTGACTTGCATGTTGAACACACCGACAATGAATACTTGGAACCATGACCGGGACGTATCCCATTTAAATTTTAGGGACAAAATTCCATCGGTACTATCGATAAATTTTATTACCCTCTTAATTTATGGAAACAACAAAGAAATAATTGATTATACATGATTTTGAACCATTTTTGTCAACTTTCTGTTTTTTCATAAATTTTTATCAGAGTTTATGGTAGAAAATTTCACTTCCTGTGACCGAATTATTGGAGATTTATCATACTCTTACCGATAGTATAAAAATTGGACACCTAACATCTTTAGTAAAAATACGTTTTCTCTTCACAGACGGATGATGATAGAGAAGATTGCATCACACTTGGCCGATTTCTCACCACGACTGACGAGTAATACTCGGGCTCTGTATCAGTACTGTCCCATACCACTGATCAGCTTTCCACAGCTGGAGAACGAGCTCTTCTGTAATATATACTATCTGAAGCATCTCTGTGATAACGTGCGCTTCCCAGACTGGCCAATCAAAGACCCTGTAAGTATTGCTTCCCAGACTGGCCAGTCGTAGACCCCATAAGCATTGCTTCCCAAACTGGACAATCACAGACCCTGTGAGTATGACTTCCCAGACTAGCCAATCAAAGATCCTGTAAGTATTGCTTCCCAGACTGGCCAGTCATAGACCCCGCAAGTATTACTTCCCTGACTGGCCAATCAAAGACCCTGTAAGTTTTGCTTCCCAGACTGACCAATCAAAGCCCCCATAAGTATTGCTTCCCAGACTGGCCAATCACAGACCCCATAAGTATGACTTCCCAGACTGGCCAAGCAAAGGTCCCGTAAGTGTTGCTTCCAAGACTGGCCAATCACAGACCCCATAAGTATTGCTTCGCAGATTGACCAATCACTGACCCCAAGAGTATGACTTCCCAGACTGGCCAATCAAAGACCCCATAAGTATTTCTTCCCAGACTGGCCAATCACAGATCCCATAAGTATTGCTTTTCAGACTGGCCAATCACAGACCATATAAGTATGACTTCCCAGACTGGCCAATCAAAGACCCCATAAGTATTTCTTCCCAGACTGGCCAATCACAGACCCCATAAGTATGACTTCCCAGACTGGCCAATCAAAGGTCCCATAAGTGTTGCTTCCAAGACTGGCCAATCATAGACCCCGTAAGTATTGCTTCTGAGACTGGCCAATCATAGACCCATAAGGATTGGCCAATCAAAGACCCTGTAAGTTTTGCTTCCCAGACTGGCCAATCAAAGACTCTGTAGGTATGGCGTCTGAGACTGGCCAATCGAAGACCCTGTAAGTATTGCTTCCCAGACTGGCCAGTCAAGGACACTGTAAGTATTTTTGTATGAAGACCAATCAAAGTATATGTAATTAGTGTTGTTGGATCAAAGACACTGTATGTTAGTAGTGTTGAAACTGGCCAATCAAATTCCATGTAAATGAGGTCCAGAGTCAATCGAAGACCTGGAAGGTTGTAATTGAATTCATCCAATCAAAGGCCCTATTTTTGAAATGGGGGTTAATTAAAGACATAGGCATACTGTGAGTATTGTTTAAATCAGCCAATCAAGGATGCTGTAAGTATTGTGAGGAAAGAATCAAAATCGTTCTTAGTGTAGGAACTATTCACTCAATAACAATGTATTATCTGGAACAAATACCCAGTTTTTAGCTTCATAACTCCATTTCGAGCTTGGCCAATCAAGTTCCATGTAAGCATTTTGTGAGGTCAACAGCCAATCAAGGACCTGGTAGGTTATATTGGAATCCAGCCAATCAAACTAGGATATTCATGACAGATATTTATGACAGTTTTCATCTGGAGCAAATACTCTTTGTTTTCAGCTTCTTGACACCACTTTGAGCTTGGCCAATCAACGTTGTAATTGTTATTTTTCAGGTGAGGTTACTCAAGGACATATTGGATGCCTGGAAGAAGGAAGTAGAGAAGAAACCTTCCACCATGTCCATAGAGGAGGCGCTCAGTGTGCTCAAACTGGAGAAAGGCGTCGGAGGGTGAGTATCCTATCTCAGTAGCTGTCGTACAAAATCAATAAAATGATTACCTTAAACAGTGCAGTAACCATGGTAATGTACGAATTTGAATAACGTTACTGTTTATGGTAACAAGCGACCAGATAGTTACTGTAAACAATAACAAAGCACTATTTTCAGTTATAAACCAAACCTGCTACTAAACCAATAACAGAGGTCTGAAACTGATTCTAAGAGTTACTAAAAACTGTAAAAAAGAATTAAAATATTGAGGTCAAAAATAAATATGCATATTCAGGTCAAGGAAACCTAATTAGAATTTAAAAGTTTGTGAATATAAACCATCGGGAAGTGATTAAACTTTAACAGCAGCTTTCATGAACATGGTTAGGTCATTGTTATTGCTTTCAGTAATGAAACAATTGAAGTGCTTATCTGTCTATATTCGTACTTTGCTGCACTGGTATTAAAATGCTCTAGTAACTACACCTATAGAGCTTCAGCCAGTACAAGAGACAGTCCCACCTGGTGGATATTTCCTGGGAGAAGTCCGATGTCACATCTTGTCCCAAGTCAGTCCAGTCTGTAGTCTCTCTTCACTCAGTCCACGAGCTACTCTCATTGGATATTGATGAATCAGCTCCCTCTACTAAGAAAGACCACTCATTACAAATGTCTATAATAAAAGAGTGACTGAGTTTCTCAAAACCTGCTATATTTCCTATATTTTTACTTTTTCTCATAAAAACTTCCACCAATGCACTGGAATGAGTCAAATTTGCATGAGGAAATATATTTCAGAAAAAAAAAATTCGCTCGGCAAATATGAAAACATTTCAGTCACTCTTTTTTTGACTAAGCAACAGAGAGATTCTCCGCAATCACCACCACTATGACCCACATTCAGAGGAAATAATATGATTGAACGCCAGAAAAGTACCAAGTTTGGAACATACAATGTAGTAGTGACCTGTCTTACACTCCTTATTTGCCTATATTAATGCCCTACCTAGAGGAGGGCATATAGCGATCGCTTTGTCCATCTCTCCATCCGTCCGTCTGTCCGTCCGTCCGTCCGAATTTCTTGTCCGCTCAATATCTCGGTTAATATTTGATGGACAGGATTGAAACTTGCATGCAATGTGGCCAGTGTCTCGGTGTTGTGCAGCGTAGAGTTTTTCCCGAGTTTTGGTTCTATTTTCAAGAGTTATGGCCCTTGGTTCCTGAAATCTCCGTGAATTAGGACTTGTCGGGGCTGGATCTCGGTTAATATTGTATGGACAATTATGAAATTTGCATGATATGTGGTCAGTGCCCTGTAGTTGTGCACCATGAAATTTCTCCGCGTTTCGCCTATATTTCATGAGTTATGACTCTTTGTTCTGAAAATCTTTGTGAATTGGGACTTGTCCAGGCTGGATCTCTATTAATATTGTATGGACAAGTATGAAATTGCATGATATGTGGTCAGTGCCCCATGCTTGTGCAGCGTAAAGTTTCTCTGCATTTCGCTTATATTTTCAAGAGTTATGGCCTTTGGTTCCTGAAATCTTCGTGAATTGGGACTTGTCCGGACTGGACCTTGGTTAATATTGTATGGACAATTATGAAGTTTGCATGATATTTGCCAGTTTGCCAGTGCCCTGTATTTGTGCAGCGTTAAGTTTCTCCGCGTTTCATTTATATTTTCAAGAGTTATGGCCCTTTGTTCTTCAAACCTTAGTGAATGGGATATATATTTGTCCAGGCTGGATCACGGTCCATATTGTATGGACAAGAATGAAATTTGCATGATATGAGGCCAGTGCCTTGTAGTTGTGCAAAGTAAAAGTGCTTTGTCCGTCTGTCCGTTTGGTTTTCTTGTCCGTGCAATATCAACCAATACAGAACAGAACAATGGCGGGGCAGTGTTGGACTAAAGCGGAAGGGGGGGGGGGGGGCATACAATTAAGCAATCTCTGATTGCTTCTTTACTGCGTTTATTGATATAATTCCTATATTTTGACAAATTTTCTCCTATATTTCCACTGTGAGCCACTTGCAGGCCTGCTATTGTCTACAAAGTTAGGGGTGAATTTTGATAGGAGGATTGAATTATGAGAGGGATTACCATAATATAATGTTAATAGTGATTGTATTATATACCCCAAACTGTAACCATCTGTGTATTATATACCCCAAACTGTAACCATCTGTGTATTATATACCCCAAACTGTAACCATCTGTGTATTATATACCCCAAACTGTAACCATCTGTGTATTATATACCCCAAACTGTAACCATCTGTGTATTATATACCCCCAAACTGTAACCATCTGTGTATTATATACCCCAAACTGTAACCATCTGGGTCATCTATACGCGGTAAGACTGACCCTGGGATCATGTGTATCCATTTTCAGCCTACTTTCGGCAACTATATGAGGGAATTCCCTGAAATCAACACCACAAGATTTCGTCAGCCAATCAGCTAAACTCGACCGGCGTAACCCCATCATACCCCTGCCATTTTCGAGTCATGTGCTGTCCTACTTGTCCAAAATTACAGATCTACAACACCTCTTGGATGATACGGAAGTTATTCATATCTGTATCTTTTGTAAGCTCAGACAATATATGTTTCAGAAGTAGTATTAAAAGCCTGTAATTTATCAGATTTCTCGAGTCTGTTCTCCGTCGGATGAAGACCGAACATTAAACGGTAAAGTTTCGGATATGGCTCCGCAATAATGGCGGCACATGATTTAAGTGTACGCAAATGATTATACCCATCTCGTCTATCATTTCAGCCATGACGAGGGCAAAATTAGGAAAGCTTACTTCAGACTGGCTCAGAAATACCATCCAGATAAAAACCCGGAGGGCAGGGTAAGTTTTGGAAACCACTTGACTGTGCATGTTCCTTCCATTTGTTCATTCAGTGGAAAGCAGAAACCATAAAGTAATAATAAATATACTGTTTGCCATTACATGAAAATGTATAACAATCCAAATACTGTACTAAAATAATAGTGGGACCTTCTAGCAATAACATAATAACAATGTACACTGTACAGAAGTAGCAGGGGTGTCTGTTCCATTGTGAAAGTCTCTGGGTTGTTTCAGTCTCGTCTGTCCCTATGCTTTTATATGGAGAAATATTTCTAATTGTGTCTGGTGATACATGTAACAAGCACAGACATGACAGATGTGGTATTAAATAAAGGTGGATATGCTTAACTTAGTGAATATTGCCAGCAAATTCCAAGAGCTATACCAGCTATGATAGTATATTAACCCATATATAAACATATGGAAATCAGAGACGGCCACCACAAGTCGGGCATTCCAGTTAGTGAAGCAGGGAGTGTCCATTGTTTATTGCAGGATTGCAGAATGACTATACTCGTTCTCAAAAGCCAATTATATTCAAGTTCTTTGTGCTGTCCACAACTCTTAATGACTCCTGATGTGGAGGACTGATGGGAAAGCACTTGAAGAGCAGTATTTCCCTCTAATATGAAAACCAGACCTTTGTGACGAAGGATAGTCAATTATAGGAGATTTTGGTATAATGTACAAAGGGATGTTACTGGTTCACACGCATTACCCGATATTTGAGATTCAAACCGGGATAGCAATTTTAAAGGATGCATGTTTGCAAAAAGGGTTTCGCAGATTTTGCTTGTACAATATCGACATAACCTCATCGTCGCTAAAACCAGGCGTATCTTACATATGGCAATGGATCATGCTCATAGAAAATGTGACTGTATTTTTCAGCCAATCAGGTTCGCTAAGCAATATCCTGTGTATATTGACCAATCCGATGACTTGTTTACCATGACCATCGCGACCGTGACAACAGATTTGAAAATACTACAGTTGCCTGGCTTGTGGGACACTCGGTGGTAGATAAATATGATGATTTTGAATAAATTAAGTAATAAAAAATATAAAAAATAATCATATTTTAATTGATAATATGCGAGATCATCTACCATGAAATATCCCACAAGCCAGGCAACTGTGGAAAACACTGAAAGTTTGTGGGACGCGGTCTGCTTTGCAAGATGATCAAGGTTTTACCTTTGGCCCAAAAAGAAACCTTGACTTTGTGTAGATACATAAATGAAACTTAGGATTACACAATTTATTCAACCTTAAAGTGTAACTGGTACTTTTGCATTGTTGCTATATAGCTGAAATATTGCTGAACGCGACATTAAACTGAATTCTCTCTCTCTCTCTCTCTCTCTCTCTCTCTCTCTCTCTGGTACTTTTGCAAATTAACATCATATTCAAGATAATGTTCAGAATTATAGGATTCATACCCTGTTTCTTATTTTACGACTTTAATTTTAACAATTTCAGCGTTATTAATGTTAATGTAGTGCACAGCGCCAAATTGTTAATTTTTTATGGAATGATTAACCACGTCAGAACATAACATTTTTCCAAATCTGTTCCATTCTCTGAATTGCTGCGATGCCTGCAGACTGTGCAGGATGCATGAAAGTGTGATGTCGTTAACGTCATCGCTGATCTCGAAAGGGGCAGTGATGATTTCTCTCCCACTTTAGAAAGCTGCCTTTGAAGCTTCTGAGACAAAATACGAGTGAAATGATGGTGGAAAACATTATACGACATACACTTAACACAAGTAGCACATTTACACATAAACTGACTGGTACATTATTTCAGGAAATGTTTGAGAATGTGAACAAGGCGTATGAGTTCCTGTGCAGTAAGACGAACATTGCTCAGGGTCCTGACCCCGCCAACATTGTACTCATCCTCAAGGCTCAGTCCATTCTATTCAGCAGGTACCAGGAAGGTAAGACCATGGTTACCATTGGTTACAGATTTGGAAGAATTCATTTACAGTGAACCTGGCATACACAAAAGTAGAAGGGGAACTATTTATAACGTATGATCTAGGGTTAAAGTAATCCGGACTGTGCAGAAATGCAGTACCATTAGGCCACATAATTTTAGTTAATTGTTTCTCAGACACCGTCCTCTTGCTTGAAATCTGTCACCTGAAAGATTTTATTGCCAATCATAATCTTGACTCAGAATGGAACAGGATCTATCTAAAGAATCTGTCTAAAAATATTTCTTTTTAGTTTGAGATCTGCCATATTCAAATTATATTCAATTATTATTGAAGATTTAGGTTGAATTTTGAAGACTACAGAAATGGTTGTTGGTTGTTTTTACAGAGCTCTGTCCCTACAAATATGCTGGTTATCCCATGTTAATAAAAACCATCAAAATGGAGACGCATGATGACTCGCTCTTCTCAAAGGCTGCACCGCTGTTGTCAGCAGCGAGTGAACTGGCATATCACACTGTGAACTGTTCTGCTCTTAATGCAGAGGAGCTCCGACGGGAGAATGGTATTGAGGTAAGGCCACGCCAATTTTATTTTTTGTTTCACGAATTAGAAGCAATATTATTATACCTCACTGTGTATTCGTTTATTAGAAGCAATATTATTATACCTCACTGTGTATTCGTTTATTTTAATTGGTTGAGACACCATCACGTGATATTCCGCAATTCTCGATGTCTTATGAAAAAAACAGCTCGTCAATGTGATGTCCAACGATCTTGCGCCAATATCACATGATCACGTGCTGACATCTCAAGGCAGAGGCAATGTCACACGGTCTCGCGCAGTCATCGCCCGTGAACAGACTCTTTCGTAGCATTGTCGTCTGTTGTGCTGTCATTCCGCTGTAATCACGATGGCGTGTACAGACGGAAAGCGTTTTACGTTACCAACTGATGAAGATTTGGCCGAAATCATGGATAAAAAAGACAGCACGTCTATTTGTATTGTTTATGTTTTTTTTTGGTATAATAAAAGAGCTATTGCATGCTGTGAGGTGTTATATCACGATTTGTCAGCTCTCAAAGGTGATGTTCAGCGAGTGCACCTTCTCGAGCTGACAAATCGTGATATCACACCTCACAGCATGCAATATCTGTATAATATATTGGTATTATGGAAAGGGCCAGATGAGCAGGAACTCATCTACCTGCAGGAAGAAAGGAGAGAACTTCGAAAGTTGAGTTTTATTCTTATTGTCGCCTCCAAACTTGAAATGAAATCTGCCCATGAAACAAAAAATACAGTTGGTGTGGCCTAAGAGAAAAATGCAAGGATTTTCATCAACTGAAGTTACAGAAACTTGATACTTTCCTGTCTTATCCCTTAATGGATTAGGGGAACGGGGATGATAAACATTCTTGAAAGCACTTAAATTCTAGTTTCACATGCTTGACTGCTTCACGGTCACGAGGAAAGTTTTGTGCAATGGTACAGTCCAGTCTCGCTATAAGGTGCCTCGATATAGCGCTGATTCTGATAAGGTGGATGCTGTTGTGTCCTCCAAATTAACCAGTGCATAATTATTTCAACCCTTTAAGGCTGAAAATCTATAAGGTGGTTTAAATTTGGTTCCCTAATGACAGCCTTATATCACTACTGGAACTTCTCGTAGTGAATTGTGCATTAATTATTAATGCCCATTAACAGGAAGACTTGTGAAAAAGCCATTAAATCTCCCTTCAATCAGCCATGAAATGGCCATTAATATTGGACAAAACCATGGCTTTGTGATGGCCAAAATTGAAATATAATAATGACCATTAACATAAATTAATGACCATGAAATTGGGAGTAATAATCTGGAATATTAATGACCATTAATTGTCAATGAAATGTTTAAGGGCCATGAATCCAGCAAGACTTCATGCCCATAATCTAACCATTAAAGATTCATGGCCATTACTCAACAGTCAGTTAATCATGAATATTGGACAAAATCATGGCCATTAAAGAAATATTGCAATTGAGGGGTATTCAATTGCCATTAATTATAAGAATTATGATGAAATGTGGGCCATTAAATATCCGATTAATGGTCATTAAATCATTATCTAAAAAGATAGAGCTACAAATTTTACAAACAATATATGTATCAGCCATACTTATTATTTATTCATCATTTAAATCATTATCTAAAAGGATAGAGCTACAAATTCCACAAACAATATATGTATCTGCCATACTTATTATTTATTCATCATTTATGCACTGAGTGCACGTGACTGATGTGACAATAAAACAACTTAATCAACATGAAATGAAAGCCTCAATCAATTACATTATTGTCATTGCATCTGAACATTCAACAGTCCAACAAGAGCTGTCTGAACTCAAAATACGCTCAAAAACATATCAGTCTGAACAGGTGGAACAGTGAATTGAAAACTTTCAGCACTGTATGTATTTACATGTGATAGTTAGTGGTGTACAAGAAAACAAGGACTCCCCGTAATGCACCTACCTACCAATGTTCAGATCAGAAGATTGAAAAGTGTGTGATATACAGCCCGGACTTTAGGGATACTATCCTTACAATGACTGAGGTAAAGAGGGTGTGTCTGGTTGCCATGGAATGACCCACATGAGCAAAGCAATGCCCGACACATCGTCTCCCCTAATGCATCTACAGGGGTTAAAATGCTCAGGATTTCCAGGTCATCAACTGGATGACCTCGTGAAAAATTGAGGTCATCCCAGTGAGATTGACGTCATCCATTACACATGGTACATGTATTGTGCAGTCTCTTCAACTTAAATTTTAATCTCAATTGGGTGTTTCAAATTTTTATTTTTTATTTACTCTTGCCAAAAGGCAATTTCCAGAACGAAAACTTAAAAGGAAAAAAAAAACAGTTGAGAATAATATCTTGCACATCCTCATGCCTGTATAATATTATAATTTACAAGACCATTTTCTCTTGGGATTATAGTGTTGTATCACAATAGGTGTAAGTTGCAATATGGCTTCTTTGACTTGTCAAATTCAGGACAAAACTCGAAGAACGTTTTGTTACTTTCATTATCAAAATGCAACCAGGAATGAGGATCTATTTTTGTCTCCATGAGCCTTGAAAGCTATAAGCTTTCATTGAAGCACTGGTCGATTTGTACATCACTCCCACTCAATTCAACATATGATTTTGAATGGTTGTTGTTATCAACTTCATCTAGCGTGGAAATTTCATCTGGTGTTTGCCATGTTTGATTATCATCAATATTCTGTGAGGAATCGGTTTCCTCAGCCCAGGGGCATTTTAAAGCCCCCCAAAACCCAGAAAACGTTTCTATACTTTGTTGACCAAACATTTATGATGCAAATATAGAAGTGCTGTCAGCCACGCAAGTTCGTGTTGTTACCCTTACCAAAGACGAATACATTGTATTTGTCTTCCGAATATAATATTGTTTTGTGGTAGTTTTATGGTAGTTTTGTGGTTAGAATGTAATGCGAATACAATGTTCTGATTTGTTCTCATGTTGGACTTTTGGAACTCATTGTATTCGGAATGTCTTCGAACACCGATTGTATTCCGACTGTGTGTATATGAACCGAAATATTTCAATTAGATTTGTATTCGAAGGTTTTATAACGGTTGAACCACAATGCAGAACCACAATCCAGATCGATAGACAAATTGCCTGATTGAATGTATTTCGAATACAATGACCGAATACAATACCATGCAACTGATATAGCCTGCAGGGCAAATCATCATCAAGGCATGCATGCACTAAAAATTTTTAAACATAAAAATGAGAATTTATTTCAGATATGGACTGCCACTGGATTAGTAATATTTTCCTCTCACGTACTCTGCAAAATTGTTTGGGAGAATTAAGTTTGAAGACCAATATTTGAAATAAATTACAGTAATAAATCAATGATAATTGTGAGCGGGGTCTTGTGAGCAACCAGTACGGCATCTGATGTACAGGATTTATACACAACTTTAACTGGGTTTTAGATAATCCGTACCATTTAGTGATTTGAAGAAATTGTATCTTCGCTGGATGTATAGTTTTTATACGCCCGTCAAATTTGACGGGACGTATTATGGTATGGCGTCGTCCGTCCGTCCGTCCGTTAACTTTTTCTCGTCAACGCAACTCGTCCTAGAGTTTTCAGTGGATTCTTTTGATATTTGGTCCACGTGATCGGTACCATGTGTAGATGTGCATGAATTTTTTTGGCCCGATTCGACGTTTTCTTGAGTTACTCCCCTTGATTTTGGTCTGAAATCTTTATTTGGCACCTATTTGTCAACGCAACTCGTCCCAGAGTTTTCAATGGATTCTTCTGAAATTTGGTACACATGATCGGTACCATGTGTAGATGTGCATGAACTTTTTTCGGCCCGATTCGACGTTTTCTTGAGTTACTCCCCTTGATTTTGGTCTGAAATCCTTGTATTTGGCACCTACTGTCTTCGTCAACGCAACTCGTCCCAGAGTTTTCAATGGATTCTTCTGAAATTTGGTACACATGATCGGTACCATGTGTAGATGTGCATGAACTTTTTTCGGCCCGATTCGATGTTTTCTTGAGTTACTCCCCTTGATTTTGGTCTGAAATCCTTGTATTTGGCCTACTGTCTTCGTCAACGACAATCGTCCCAGAGTTTTCAATGGATTCTTCTGAAATTTGTACACATGATCGGTACCATGTGTAGATGTGCATGAACTTTTTTCGGTCCGATTCGATGTTTTCTTGAGTTACTCCCCTTGATTTTGGTCTGAAATCCTTGTATTTGGCATCTACTGTCTTCATCAACGCAACTCGTCCCAGAGTTTTCAATGGATTCTTCTGAAATTCGGTACACATGATCGGTGTCATGTTTTTTCGACCCGATTCAACATTTTCTTGAGTTACTCCCCTTGATTTTAGTCTGAAATCCTTGTATTTAGCACCTACTCAGCTACTGTCTTCGTCGTGAATGCAACTCGTTCCAGAGTTTTCAAATGGATTCTTCCGAAATTTGGTACACATGATCAGTATCATGTGTAGATGCGCATGAACTTTTTTCGAACCAATTCGACTTTTTCTTGAGTTACCCCCCTTGATTTTAGCCTGGAATCCTTTTATTTGGCACCTACAGTCCTGAACAAAACTCATCCGAGGGGTTTCATTGCATTCTTTTGAAATTAGGTACACATGATTGGTGCCAAGTGCACATGTGCACACACTTTTTTCAAGTTGAAAAGTTACTCCCCATGATTTTGGTCTGAAATCTTTTATTTGCCACCTACTGTCCTCGTGAACACAACTCGTCTCAGACTTTTCTATGGATTCTTTGAAATTTGGTACATATGATCGGTACCATGTGTACATTGTAGATGTGCACAAACTGTTTTTGAGCTGATTTGATGTTATCTTCAGATACTCCTCTTGATTTTAGTCTGAAATACTTGGCACCTACTGCTAGTTTGACCCCATTCATCAGGCTGATGAGCTTACTTTTGCAGCTTATAGTAACACAAATCTTGTTTTAAAGTTACTGATGCATACCCCCCCCCCCCCCCTCTCCCCGATCTGACTTCCAAACCTGCCTACACCACTTATACAACAATGATGGCTCACACATGTACAGTATTATGACAAATGCAACAATACGAACAACATACAGTCCAGGAAGGTTCATTTGTATGGTTAACCTTTGTCTCTAACAACATTCAGGAGATAAAAATGTTGTTTATCGACTGTATTTTTTACGGGCGTATTTTGGGTTCAATTGAACTCTTGTTTTTCTCTCTCTCTCCCTGCAGTAACAGACTGTCTCACATTACGATGCGACAGGATTTTCAGCAATATATCAGAGCCATTTCTTCTCAGAGAAGTGAAATTCCCCACCGTATATATATGTAATTTGTGAATTTTTATTCTGAAATTTGAGAGAAAACTGTTCAGAATCACAGAAAATCTCCAATACCTCGCATGTTATTTTCAAAGCACAATGACGGTGGGCTTGCAGGTGCTATGAAAATAACATGTGCGGTATTGGAGATTTGTTTTTATTCTGAATATATTTTCTTCAAATTTCAGAATAAAAATGCAAAAATTACATACAGATACTGTGGGTAATTTCACTTCTCTGAAAAGAACTGGCTCCGATATATTGCCAAAAATCCCGTCCCATCGTAATGTGACTGACACAGAGTGAAAACAGGAAGCCATTCCAACAACAACAACGACAATGTAGACCGCTAACAAGAACAAGAAGTCTCTTGTATTCTATGAATACATCACTTCTTATGAATTTCGTATAGCTTCAAGAGTACATGTATTTCATGTTTATAAAGATCATGCCAGCCTCAAATATTTCCTATTATCTTGGATGATCAACAAAAATGTTGTAGAAAAAACGGAAACTGGACCCGCGGTAATGTTCTACGCAAGCAGAAATTTACAAACCCATTTCTTTTCAAATGGGTTCAACAAAAACCCTAAAATTTGGAAGCTTAGCACTTAAAACAAATGAGCAAATATCCATACCTGTCAACAGATTTTAAGTTGCAAGGAAAACAATACGTAATCTCCTGCAATCAACATTTGCATGGAACTGTCTGCACACCAGCAGTGAGTTTGGGTTTGACCGTCTGCTCTTTGAATTTTGGCGCCGTTGTAAGCAAAAGTGCATGGGTGAAATTGTTCCTAGGGAACTAATGCTGTCATATCCTGAAGTTATGAGACGAAGGGAGATCACTCTTGTTAATAGTATTGGTGGAGCAGGAACAAACGTCGTTCACATAGGACCATTTTACACCAGCATCCACTCAAGACTGGCAAACATGGCTGGCGGCTGGCAGTCAGCGGGAAAGATGAACAAATATTTCAACAATTCTGTCAAGTTCATCACATTGACAGTTTGTTTTATGGAAGCCAATTTTTTGTGATCGTCAGGAGGACGACCTGAGCCTAGATTTTACTCGTCAGCAGATATTTTTGGTCTAAAATTTTGACCCCTGTAAAGTTATTAACCCTAAAGTTAAATATAATTTAAAAAAAAAGATGATCACTGGATTCTGGTTAGCCTGAGTGATACAAGACTGATTCCTCTCTCCAATATTATTCTTCATTGCATTGGCAATTTTGAGAAGAGTAACCAAAAGCTCCCCTTCAAAATTTAGATTTTGTTCCATTTTTATACTGCATAAAAGGACCTGAAAGTATGTAGAAAGAGGCTCAGTGATTTGCCATCTACATGGCCAGAATTGCCCTAGAATGCATCTCAGAGCATCTAGACCCCTGGGGCTTACGGGGCCTAGGCGGCCCCTGGACCCCGGCCTATTTGTCCTGTGATAGTAACTGGGTGAGACGCCCTGTTTCCTGATTCCGGCTAATCCCACGCCATGAAGTAATATATTATTTGGGACATTGGTTTTGATGCCCATTAATCATACTTAATCAGATTTTCATGGTCATCAATGTTCATTAATCATACTTAATCAGATGTTCATGGCCATCAATGTTCATTAATCGTACTTAATCAGATGTTCATGGCCATCAATGTCCATTAATCATACTTCATCAGATTTTCATGGCCATCAATGTTTGTACTGTGAAATTCATGGCCATCAGATTATCTTTTTTCATGGTCATTAATTATTTTTACTGCATATTCATGGCAATGAATTTTATAAGATAGCAGCCGGTATGCATTAATGGCCATTATACTCCTTTCCATGGGCATTAAATATGGTGCGTTTAAAATTAACGGCCATGAAATTTACTATTAATGGCCAATTAAGGACACTGAATTTATCATCCGATTATCAATTGATGGCAGTGCAAAAAATTAATGGTCAAATTGATCAAATTTTCGCATTTAATGGCTTTTTAATGGGGCATTCATGGTATTTCATGGTGTGTTTGTCCAGTAGTATTGAGGTTACAGAAAGGAAAGGATTAAAGTTGTAACTGGATGGAATCTTTAGATATGCTAACTTTGAGAACACTCACATAATTATTGTTTTCTATATTGACTGCATTTGTAAATTTACATTACTGTAATTCAGGAGTGTCATTGCTGAGACCTCGCCCATTAATTATCTTCATTTGTTTATTGAAATGGTATTAAAATGTACCACTGGATGACCTTTGAAGCAGTGGATTTTCCGCCTACCATGTCAGGGTTTGCCAGGGTCAAACTGTAGAGCCTCTGGCTCCCATGTTCAGATTCAAACATACATCATTCAATCCGACAGTCTCTTGTGTCTGTAGGTGGGTCATCCAAAACTTTCGCTCAGTAACATCTTCTCGACACTTTGATCTTTTAACAGGTGTTACAGGAGGCCTTTGCTAGGTGTGTTAATGTACTGTTTGTGTCCAGTAAAGATACTGACATAGCCGTCCAGGTGAGACACTTTTGGATTAATCCTCCAGATAAATCCGTCTTGGTTTTATCAAGCCAATTTCTATGTTCCCACTCCGAACTTTCCTTGGTATAACTGGCCCCATTCAATGTTCAAAGAACGAGATGTCACTGACCTTGAAATCATTTGCATTTCGAACTGTGTCACAGAAGAGTGTTATTGATTGGCCGACCTATATATTGGACCAATACAAGAACCAGATTAGGAGGAATGATGCCGCTACTTGAGGATAATGCCACTCTACACACCATTGGCGTGTAGGTTCTGATTGGTTCGTCTCTCATTCGTAGGTGATATTTACACCTCGGATTTTGAACACTGAAAGTGATCAGACGAATCAAGGCAGGTTGGAAGTGGGAACATAGAGATAAGCAACATCATAATCCCAGAAGTATCGCATATTACTGCATATTCATGCCAGGCGCGAGATTGAATGGCAGGTTCACACACACATGCGCTTTTTTTTTTTCACAAGAGCCAACAATGCCAGTGTATTTTGTTGGAGTGTCTCTTCAACATTTCAAGAAATTTGCAGAAATAATGTTGTTCGAATAATTATAGCATTTTAGCACAAATAAGCTTCCCAAGATGGTGGCTTTGCTGACTTTCATGAAAAAACGCATGTGCCTGGCATGAATATGTGGTAATATGCGATTACAAGGGGGCTTGATAAAATGAAAATCGATAAATCTCCCATCATGCTCTAGTCATGAAGAGACCAGGTCATTCTTTTAATATCCAATTGTGTTTGCAGTGTCTGTGATTGTCTCAGAAAAGTACGGCATATCACGTGGGGCACACCGGTTCTCGTCGGATCGCCGAAGTTAAGCAATATTGAGCTTGGTCAATACTTGGATGGGTGACCAGGAGCTGTATTGGCTGGACTGATCAGTGGTTAGGATAATAGGAACTGTGGACATGTAGGCACCGTCGTGATGTGACTGAAAAATGTTGAAAACGATGTTAAATCCTACTCGCCCACCCACTTGTCTCAAACCTAGAAATGCTACGGTCTGATCTCTGCAATCAGGAGCTCATCTGTCCCCATATTAGATAAGTCAGTACCCTCAAGACATAATTGCATGGTTTCTAAGGCGATATAAGACAGATGAGATGATCGAGACATTATTAATTCAATTTCCACAGCTTTGATCATATAAAGTTTGGTATCATATAATAAAGTGTTGAATAAAATATTTATAAAATTGTTGACAAGATACAAATTTCACACTTATTGCATGTGTCTGTACTGTGGTTTTATGATTCTCGCTGACAGCTATCCTCTCTATACTGATAAACAATAAATCCTCTTTTAATTCA
>JAVTVY010052241.1:0-26424 GCA_036873755.1 Hanleya hanleyi | reverse complement strand
TATTTTCTATACTTATAGTCCATTGGTCTAGACTTACCATTACACTGTTCACTCGGATTGGTTCAAAGGTTCGCTGTCAATGGTCTACCATTTAATGATATACCAGTGAGTCCTAAGTTATAGCTGCATATCGGTAGTCCGTTCAACAAAGCTCACGACAGCCAAGTGACTCATATACCCTTCCACATGCGAGAAATAATCCCGAACCTTGCTGTTTATTCGGATTGATTTCGAAAATACCCATTCATGACCGGCTTGAATGAAGATTGCATGCTCGCAATATGTTGTATTTGAATTAAGCCATATTGACCCATTTGACCAAACTTTGCCCCATACCTCGGGACGGAATGACAGATACTCAGGGACGGAAGGACAGATACATCGGGACGGAATGACAGATACAAAGCAGACGCATTCTGGAGGGATTTTGGGTAAGCTCCAAATGGCGGGATCACCAGAAAGTTTCCACACTTGTGTTCTCAATGCTCTCCGTCCATCTGTTCGCGTTTTTTTTACCGAAAAGGACGTCGCATCTCCACCCAGCTGTATATAGGAAACCTGCTGACAACATCGAGCGTGTGAGTAGAATTTAACGTCGTTTTCAACTGTTTCAGTCATATCAAGTGGTACGCCGTACCACTAACAACATGGAAGTTTGAAGCAGCAAACATCTTTAATTGATTTTATTCAACATATTTGATCGTACCTCCGAATACATAATTATAGGCGTCGTCCACTTCTCGTTTAGGAGCTCGGACTCCACATCGTTTGACAAATTCTCCGACAGAGTCTCGGGGTAAGGTCAGCTTCGTCATACTGTCAAACACATCGTCGAATTCTGTAACAAAACGTAATTGTGCACCAAAGTGATCGTAATTGAAGCAAAAACCATCTGATAATTCGGTACGATACATACATGTATATAGTCAGAAAACAGGTACTGGTACATGTGAACTAAGTTTGAGAATAGTGATAAATTAATATCAGCAGAAATAGACCTTTCCCGATTTAATTCTTCGGCAAAAGGTTTGCCCCAACGCAACGACGGGTGGGTTGGCGCGTGACTGCCGATGTAATTTTATGGCTCGTACCTTTCCTGTCCTTCCTATACCTCCAGCTTGGACCATAATCTATACCGCCAGCTTGGACCATAATCTATACCTCCAGCTTGGACCATAATCTATACCTCCAGCTTGGACCATAATCTATACCGCCAGCTTGGGCCATAAACTAAACGTTGGATAACTGGTGCGAATATTGTAACTATACATTCAATTATCATCTTATTCCCAAGAAAGGACCATTAATTCTTATATGGATGATAATTGTATCAACTTTAAGTCGAACGTCGTCCAGTTATCGGCCATTTAAAATATTCCCCATACTATAGGCATAGAGAAGAGAGGACAATTTCGAACCGCTAAATGTTGTTGTCGGGAGTCAGGCGTCAATGTACCCGTCGGTGAGTCGGGGCAAACATTTTATCTAAGGACTGAAATGAGAAAGGTGCATTGATCTCTATTCTGATTCAAGTGTAGGGTTATACTGATTGAACTGTAGCTCTTCCCATTTTTTTTTATATATTTTTTTTTAATTTACAGTTAAGAATGATTATCAGTATAATTAATATAGGTAAATGTTAAGAAACGGTAATAAGATAAATAAATCAACATTCGTGTTGGATAAAAAATCTATAGTAGAGTCTGCTGTAAATCTGTTATATAACCGAGTAACACGAGGTAAAAAAGATAATTTTCTGGCATTGATTCCTGTATTTCGTGTGTAAAAGAGCGATGGTTTGCGTAAAAGCCTTGGTGGTACATAAACTGCAAATTTGAGATAAAAGATCCGTCATATTTACCTGAATTAGTATTATGTGAACCCATTAACTCTAAAACATTTGCTATATCAGAAATCACAAATTGAAAAGTTTAAAATGTTTAAATGTTTAAAAAATTAAATTAAAAAGTCACCGCTATATCCAAGCTAATAAAAGTTTAAAAACAAACATACTTAATAACACTTTTTTGTTTTTGAATCCGCTCCGAGTTATCACACTGATACTGACAATGGGTAGACCAATACGTACGTTGTTGCTTGTCCAGGTATGCGTGCATTATCCTCAGGTCCAAAGGTGGCTGGTCTCTAACAGCGTATAGCCTCTCTCTTACCCTCTCAATCAGGCCCAGATACTGACGGATACAAACCTGCCAGGGCATTTCCATTTCCCTGGCCTACATCCAACATGTAATCAAATCAATTACCGGTATCAATAATGTACGAGTTAACGTACGTCCCTTTACATATCTTTACAGTCCTTGGGGTTGAATACAATAGGGAACCTTCTCACAGCTGCCTATATATTATCAAACCTGATTGATATGGCCAAATAAGTTAGCTTCGTGCGATTTGTGTAGAGAAAAATAGAAAAAATCAAGAAGGAACATCGAAAACGTTAACTTTCTGAGGAACCCGTATAATCACCATTTTGGATTTCCGCGCTATTCTATCCAACAAGTTTATGGAAATAGGCTGCAAATGATCCCAATGTTCTTTCAATCTAATCCATACGCCGAATAAAATATTGGATGTCTTTTGAAGTTTCTAGCACGGGTAAAGAAAATTGGGGAACCGAGGTCTCTACAGAAATTCGACCAGATGACCCTATAATGGCATAAAACACCCCCTGAAACAGGTCGCTTCTAAAACGATGCTCCTATGAATTCAGGTAAAGCTCACTATCAAACGTTTAACTTCTACACACAAAAACATGAAGTCTGTCATCCTGTTCACTGAAACATATTCCGAGCAGGATTACAGGCATAGATTTCTATAGGTCGCTTGCAGTTCTATTTTTTTCTGGGCGGCGCTGTGTGCACGAGAAGAGAACAGTCTATGTGTACTATGACTATCACACTATAGATGCACTATATAAACATAAAAAACTGAATGACGGATATAGGTAGAAATACCTGTATACTGACTTTTTTAATATTTAATTATTTCATCTTATATTTTTTTAATCTATGAGTTGAAAAGAATAAATGTATAATTGAATATAAATGAAGCCTTGTGTTGATGTGCCACGAAATTCGGAGGGGAAGCGCCTCCTAAATTACAATCTCAATCAACAAAAAAACATAAACAAAGATATCAACAAAGTTACAGAGCCACTTTGTTAACGTTCGACGACAGCTTTGATTGGGATGCAGAATTAGCCCGCCCCAAACCACCCCACATCAAATGCTAGATAGGGCTTAAGACTTCATTACAGCATACACAGGAAAACACTACGTCATGAGACCAACTATGCCTCTTAAACTGCCGACCCTTGGATTTCGGATGAATTAATAATATACCTTGAGACGGAGCTTCTCAAAGAAATATCTGCTCATCCAGCCGCGGATGATCGCCTGTATGTGTATGGCGGCCGCATGTCGACGCTGTCTGTCTAACTGTCTGTTATCGAAGCGACTGGAAACAAAAAACAGGGCTGTCTTATCAAACTAATATTTAGCACCATGAGTGGAACAGTGGAACACATCAGAAGCTATTCAATCGATGAAAATGGTTAATAGACCGTTCGTTAATTAGTCTCTTTGATTGACCTGCATGGATCCACAGCTCTCAATTCAGCAAAGACTTCTTCAATATTTTCTCTTTGATCCTTATTCTTAATCCATATGATTTTCGTTGTAAATTCGTTATCTAGAGGATGATGTATCTCGCTTTGATTGTGACCGTTCATGTGAACACTATGAGGATCTTGAAATACATGGGTTCATACAGCCCCTAGCCCCAGGTTAAACGGAATTTACGAAACGTAACGCTATAGATCTTGCACGCTACGCTCGTATTTTGTTATCAGCATGCGATATGTATCGCCAAATTTGAGAAACTTTGAGTGAAGGCGCTTGATGATATAGCCCTGTTCCATATGTTTCGGCAAGAATGTTTTGTGACGTTGATTAAAATCGTCACATTTAACCCAGGATCTAGCAAATGCTATTAGGCCAGATAAGTATACGCCTTATGCAGGTACTCTGGTATATTACTGTCCAGATAGGGATTACGGTGTCGTAATTGTAATCATCTCTTTTGTCGTTAAGTCGACGAGAGAGAAGGCCCACTTCATTTTTATAGAGATATAGTTTCAAAATAACATATGCCGCACCTGTATTTTCCTTCAAATCCAGTGAAGGTGAATAAATATCCTTCACTGCATCATTTATATAGCGATTATCCACAGTAAGAAGATCGTCTATATAATGTTGGGTGAATGAGAAGGAACTGGTTTTGAAATGTATTTGAACGCGTCTGTATATAGTCGTATTCATAAGAGAACAGATATAGGACAGCCAAAAGGAGTGCACAAAAATTGAAGGCACTCTATGAACAAAGAAGTATCCCATGAATTATATATCTTGTATGTAGTAGAGCTAAAGAATGCTTCATGGCTTCGGACATTTATATATCGGCGATCAGTTTTCTTGAACACCGATACTGTTAATTAACTAAGACCATCAATAAGGTCCTGATGAGAGACTATCGTATGGAGAGTCGAGAAATCACATGTGGATAAATATCTGTAGTGTATTTGTCCTTTCGTATCAAATTCTTCTGTAAGACATTTTGAGGTTTTCAATATCCACATCCATTCAATGCCCGAGTTTTTAAATTCAAATGCAAATGCTTTTACCTCCTGAAGGGCTCTTGTTAACAGGGTTGAAAGAAGCTTAGTGGTGCAGCTTCTAGATTCAGTTATGAATCTAGCTAGTCTTAGGATGATTTATGCATTTTGGGAGTCCAGTACACTTTCGGTATATTGTCGGTTGGAAGAAAAATACCGCTTTCCTTGAGAAACGTTTTGTGGTTGTTTTATAAATCTTCCAGAGTAAAAGCTATTTGATAGTAAGTAGGCGTATTCGGCGATGGCGTTGTTTTACTCAGTTCCTTAACGAGCACCTGGTAATGGTAATATTTACATATGAATATTATATTATTTGGAGCTTTGTCTGCTGGGACCATGGAGAATTTACTCTGGAGATTTGCTAGAACTTTAGCGAACTGTGGTTTCTCAGTACTTCTTTTGCTTGGGGAAGGGTACTACTGACAGTATGGTGGATTGTTTCAACGACCTTGTTCTTGGTGAGGTCCAGCCAATCAGCGAGTACTGTAGGTTCAACATACTCTTCCAGTGCAGTTAGGACAATCTTATGGTCGGCCTTCAGGTTTATTTTTCTCGGCTCTCTATATTTCATTCCTTCATCAGGAGTGTTTTTATGTCTTTATCATTCAATATATCAAGGTTATCAGTCACAGCATGCATGCATGGTGTATAGATAAAGTTGGAAGATTCACAATCACAACTATAGCTTCCAGACGTGTATAAGTTTCAATCAAAGTCTTTGACAGCATTAGAGTAATTGAATATTTTTGAGGCTATCGATTTAGTATACTTATATTAGATGCAAGAAGGTTCTGTGGACTTAAAATAGTTTGGTACAGTTCTGCGTACCTCTGTATCATTCAGGATTCGTGGTAAATTAATAATGTCCAGTGCTTTATCCATGTAGTTGAGTTTCAAGAATAGCTTCGGATGTTTCGATTATGTTCATCGGACGATACAATCGAAAATATGTTATATCGTGACAAACTTTAGTGATTGAGGGTGGTATAATATTTCCTAAATTAAGGGATGTGGGAAGAGGTGCCGACATACTGACAGAGTCACATGACTTCACAGTATAGTCTTCCGGTTAACCTATTCTAAAGCACATACCAAGAATCTAACGATTCGTGATATTTGTTGTATCTCAGGTACGCTTTTATTGTACCTGTTCATGTGGCAACTTGGATGATATGACCACACGGCCCCTAGCACCGGCATTAGCGGTATTAGATACAAATCAATACAAGCTATGATGGAAATGCGCTGACAACTCGTATATTGGTAAGACACAGATCGTTTATGTCTCTGGCTATTTAATTTAAAACTCTTAGAGGTAAGGCATACAAGACTGTACGCAAGCTATGTATACTTTTGGGAGTGTTTAGTAAACCCACTAAGTGATTTAAAGTGATATGATCGTGAATCAACGAACTATTAAACTTTCTCCAACCATGACTGCGATGTCTCCGCTGTAGGGGCTCATATAGATGGGTAATATTAGATATCTTGGAATGGCGGTTTGTAACATTGCCGAATCCTTTGACATTATCATTTAAATCATATGGAGACATTGACTCAAGCTCCAGCATCCAGAACAGTTCCCGCTCTTGGATTTTTCTCTCGAATCCATAGGGGGAATCCTTGGTAGATAGATGAGCAGACTATGTCTATAATCTGGATACTGAAGTTGTCCCAGCCATGGTTGAGGCCAGATAAATGTTTGCCTATAAGCATTTGCTTTTCCCTAACGGGTTTTCTATAACCGTTCACACTCAGATGGAGTCTTGGATGGTCTTGCCAACATACTGTTGACCACACTTCTTACAGGAAACTTAATAAATACAGCTTGTAGTAGAACAACTGAGATCAACGTAAGAATTATCAGAATAGGACTTACCAGTTAACGTGAAACTAAATGAAGATGAAGTATTCAGTTCCAAAAAGGCACTCTTTTGTAGCCGGTTCACTACGTGATCGCCATACGCTCCTCACGGGTCGCTTTTTGTGTGTTCTATATGAGAAACTAATTCCGCCAATACGAAAATAGCCGAACGAGAGATTTCCTCAGGCCTATATCGTTGCGCAGCGTTGCACATATGTTCGGTGCATGTGGTTCAATTGAGCATGTCGAATGTAGCAATGTATATGGTAACTTGCGATCTCAAGATCACTTAATCAAATTTATT
Organism: Hanleya hanleyi; assembly: GCA_036873755.1. Taxonomy (NCBI): domain Eukaryota; kingdom Metazoa; phylum Mollusca; class Polyplacophora; order Lepidopleurida; family Hanleyidae; genus Hanleya; species Hanleya hanleyi. Next base: position 19,566 of record JAVTVY010052241.1, on the reverse strand, counting down.
GCAAAAACTAACAAAATTTTCTTAATTATTTTCCCGAGGAGTTTATGTCATACAGTGTAAAGACATTAATCAGTTGAATACACTCACAAATACAGGTCATCCTGCAGTTTTCTGTCTGGACCTCTTTTGGACGCACTTAGTCTGGAGCTACTGTCTTCCCTAAAACAATGAACAATCGGCATTTCTATTATCAGATGTATGAAAGTTTCCGATCCTTTTTTTGTATGTGCTGCAGAACCACTGGAAAACGTAACAACATCATATTTGTTTTAGTATAATTCGAATGGAAATTTAGCTTTTTCTCCCGAGTTTTATATCTATGGCATCAAATAACGTCCTCTTGACAGGGAGAGACATAAAACTACATAAAGACGCGTGATTAATACATTAATACGAGCACAATAAAAAAAATCAGAATAAATTTCCATCAAAAAAATGATAAAAATTCAAGAATGTGGTCCATATTTGCGATTTGGGTATAAAATGTTTGTTTCTTCAGTTTCCTCAAATCACCTAGTAGCATTCGATATTTTCTGTTGACTTTACAATTCAAAACAATTTATTGTGAAACGCGACTTACCTGCAATTTCCAGAAATTGTCGAAAAATGCAAACAAATCGTCAAAATGGATCGCGGTAATAATATTTACCCGCGGCGTACATAGTTTACACTGAGGTGCAAATGTTTACCCTATGAGCAAGGTATTTAAAACGATATGGGAATGTTTGCACTGCTGAAACAAAATTGTTTACAGCGTGGTGAAACCCACAACGGAAATGTTTTTACCAGGGAGGAATTATTTGCACGGCAGCAGGAAATGTTTTTTTCGCGTTAATCCGCATAATAACGAATTTTTCAGGCACTGAAAAGTCCCTGGTGCGTTGCATGAACCGATTGACATACGATTAAATGCGAAATGCCTTCAAATGTGCAAAAAGCTGTATTATGCTTAGAAGCGGATAAACTTGAACTTGCTAATAATCTTACTGTGAATCTAATCCCCCCAAAATAGTCAGCTTTGCTCTCCGAGCGAATCGAAGGTGTCGGCAATCAGGGCAATGGGTACAGATAAAAAATGTCTACTGGTCCACTAAAAAGAGATTGACTTATCCGGATGATTTTCGCATCTATAATTTCGCATATCTCTTTGCGAATCTCGGCAGCATCTTTGCTAATCGGGAAATTCACTTGAACAACGCATATCAGTTAGATTGTTCGCAGAGAATAAGGCACTTATGTCAAGCGCTATAATAAGAGACCAGGCTTACAGTTTAAGGTTTTGACATGGTTTAAGGATACACATTAGATAGTTAATTCACTGTTCATATCGCGTGATTCACATTGCTTACAATAGAGAGCTATCGTCCACATAATATATCAGCTGTTGGAAGGGCAACTTCATCTGGTAGGTTTACGGACATTTCAATTTATTTTTTTCTGAAAGAGTTCATTGAATGAGTAAAGTTCATAGGCTGATTAACATTTGACTTCAAAATCGTACTTTATATCTAAGTTTGGTGAAGATCTGAGAAACTTGAATTTCGCCCATTTTTCTTTACTCTACCCGACTTCAACACAAGCTCATATTGTCGGAGCAGATAGATTTGTTTAGGGTTGACTTTACAACAGAAACAGCTGAATAAGAGATATACTGTTTTGGACTGACACAGCGGTGTAAATATTATTACCGCGGTGTGAACATTTCCATCGCATTGGAAATTCAATTAATTTTCTTGCCTTTTTCCTATGTTGTGTGTTACAAACAATAAATTTGAAAAGTAAAATGTCGCTAGGAAATGTCAAACTACAAATCGATCAGAGGAAACTGAACTAAGAAGTGTTTTGAACAAAATCGCAGGAAGATCTAGGGCGAACTGCAAAAATGGAGAAAATAAATTTTCAAAATTCAGTTGATTTCGTCAGATCTTTCTTGAGACAGACCTATAGTGTATCGGAAATATATACGTATCCGAAGAAACTGTATAATGGTAACATCAACTGTATGCTGGTAATGTCAACTACACTCCGAAATGTCAGCTGTATACCAGTAACACCAACTGTACAGTGGTAACGTCAACTGTATACTGGTAACGTCAACTGTATATTGGTAACGTCAACTGCGTACTGTTAATGTTAACTGTATACTGGTAATTTCAACTGTATAATGGTAATGTCAACTGTATACTGTTGTCACTGTATACTGGTAACATCAACTTTATAATGGTAACGTCAACTTTATAATGGTAACGTCAACTGTATCGTGGTAACGTCAACATTATAATGGTAACATCAACTATATACTGTTAATGTTAACTGTATACTGGCAACGTCAACTTTATAATGCTAACGTCTACTGTATACTGTTAATCTTAACTGTATACTGATAACGTTAACTTTATAATGGTAACGTCAACTGTATACTGTTAATGTTAACTGTATGCTGGTAACGTCAACTTTATAACGGCCAGCATATATTCATAGTAAGTTGGATCAAAAGATGTCATATACAATTAGCCAAATGAATTGCATAATGTGGTCACGCTATTTGTATAACGGAAAACTCTTAATTGCATACGGTAAATCCATGAGTATTTGATTCATTGATCTCGCCTACACCTTTAACCAGACCTAGGTATGAGGATACACCTTTAACCAGACCTAGGTATGGGGATACACCTTTAACCAGACCTAGGTATGAGGATACACCTTTAACCAGACCTAGGTATGGGGATACACCTTTAACCAGACCTAGGTATGGGGATACACCTTTAACCAGACCTAGGTATGGGGATACACCTTTAACCAGACCTAGGTATGGGGATACACCTTTAATCAGACCTAGGTATGGGGAAAATGATGGACTCGTCATTACACAACCCATTTCATTGAACACAATTTTCAATTAAGCAGCATTAAGTGGGTTCTACTGTGGCAGTACTTACCTATGAAACAGTCATGGTAGTAGGGTGGTTGCCGACATCACAATGCAAAAATACGCATAATACGATAAGTGACTCGCCTCATTATCACCACCCCTCCCCCGCCATCGCAAAGAATAGAACGGCATATGAACAGTCACTATTTTGAATGTACCTGTTCAGTCCTGGAAGGTCGTATGTCTGTTCATCGTGCCAAACGTCGTACTCATTCTGCCAGAGCCAGGTCTTTCCTTGGACAGATGACTTGGATCGAGATGTCTGTGAGCTCGTCTGTTTACGGCTAAAGGATTAAAGATGAAAGAGTAGTCAGCGAAGAGGAGCATCGTCATTCTTCTTCACGAGACAAACTGATAGGCCTATATTATGCATCACCAGGGTTGGTAGAGGTACATATCGATTCACCTGAACTCGGTTCCCTGAGAGAAACTGAGCGCAAACTGTCGACACAGCGGCCGTACCGTATGTATTTTATATCTTGGCAACTGCCGCTGGAGTGCTGGAAATGGGTCACATGTCAGAAATCAGAGATAGTGTAAAAATCAGCTGATTCTCTTGACTTATGGTACATGCTTATCATTTTGGGACCAAAAAAGTAGTTCCATGAGGCAAATTAGGCGATATTAACTGAACATAATGAAAGTAGAACCCGACAGGCTACGAAAAGTTTTAAACCGTGGTACTCGGCCTGTCGGCTTTGAAGGGAGAGCTTCATTCCACAGCAACATCTGAGTATTTTGTACCCTGCTCCATTGTGAGCGTATATGTACAATAAAATTGAATTTAATTTAATGGGATGTGAAACAGTATACATGCAGTCACAGCTTACCTAGAAAAATAGCTCTTCTTTGGCTTTTGAGAACGAGGTTCTGTTTTTGACTTTGTGGCACCTGTGAAAGATAAAGTTAAAAATATAGCCGAGAGAATTTGTGATGGTTCAAAATTGTTTGTCTGAATAGATTTCACGAAAAGATTTTGCGCTGGTAAAATCCATAATCTTAGAGAGAACCATTCCAGTAAACCGGATATTTAAACTGAAAGTAAGCATTTGGAAAATAATATGCTGTGAACTGTTTTGAGAAGCCCAACATCTCGCCTTGCTGAAGCTGCAGCAGTATTGAAAGCAAACTTTCCATGTACATGTAAATTATTGCCTGATAAAAACCTTATCATTGGAAAAAGTCCAAACCGCGATAATTTGGTCAAAAATTTATATTTCATGTCGCAAATGGCACTATGTCAAACTTATCTAATGAAAGATGACAGCTTCAGCAAACCCTTATAATTTGGACAAAAACTAATATTTTATCTCATAAATACCACCGGTACATCCTTTAATCCTAGGAAACATGTGTACCAAGACACATAATCATCCAGAGACATCTGACAACTTCAGCAACTTTCTATACGTGCAGGTGTATATGACACTTTTGCTAATCAAAAAAACCTTATCATTTGTACATAATTTGGACAAAAATTAATATTTCATCTCATAAATAACACAGGCACATCATCTAATCAAAATAAACACGAGCGCCAAGTTACATACTCATCCAGAGACATCTGATAAGTTCAGCAAACTTTCTATGTTTACTTTTGCAAAACAAAAAATCTTTTTCCATAATTTGGACAAAAAATTATTATTCATCTCATAAATAGCAAAGGAATATATCCTCCAGTTATAAGAAATATGTGTATCAAGTATCAAACATCCCATGACAGCTGACAACGGCAGCAAGCTTTCAATGTACAGATGTACATGTGCACCTTTGCTAACCAAATAACCTTATCATTAGATTTTAACAATAGCGCACCCCTAGAAGCCCCTGGGGTAATGCCATAACTGACGCTCTAGTAGAAAAACACCTCCCATATTATTTTTTATTTTATTTTATTTTTTCTTAATCTTTCTTGCTTTTTTTGAATTTGTTAAATCAAAAAGCTTATTATTGCAGGGGGGATATCGACACCGACGCCGATTACGACATCCTCTACCCATACAACCCCCCCCCCACTCACAATTTTCTTGAAATAAAAACAGCTCAAACAATGTTCAAAAGTAAGCTTATCTGTTATTACATTTCTTGATGTTTTCCAACAATGTAAAACATTTAAAAGTTATGGTAGCTCAAAGGGGTCATTCTTCATTTTTCTTTTCGGGATTTCTCTATGGTCTTTATGTACATCGATAACAAAAATTCGGCATGTTTCAGATAACAAACACTGATATAAACAATGTTACTAATTCTCTGCTAGGACACAACAAATAGTACTGTCCAAGTTCATTGACACGTAAAGGGATGGTTTTCAGAATATATTAAAGAAGCGATCCTCATTATATGTTCACCAACTTTGCTCCGTTTACCTGTGTACATACAAAAGCAGCTCGTTTTACACACAAGAGGCTTTCCCAAAAGTTACACACATGTAAATCTGTACTTTAAAATAAGCGGTACTTCCGGGGCATCCGCCCGTGCCACTGCATGGGTAGTATGTGGAATGCGCTAGTGCCACTGGATAAGGACATGATTTGCGAGATGGTATCATGTGACTGTAAGGGGTGGGGTGAGATAGGTATAGCGGGAGGAAGGGCGGTTGATGTCGTGCTAGTTTTGGTAATATAGGAAAAGAAATTGGTCCAGTTGAATAATCTTTGTCCGATTATGTTATCGATACTCTGTTATTTAACAACCAAATTAACGAGAATGATCTCATAAATAGTCCTCATACACAGTAAATAAATCAAACAAAAATACTTTTGGACACTGATGGAACCTTCCTTTCATTCGCATACTTTAATAATTTTAAATTTTTCAGATTTACTTGTAATCATTCACAAATAAGCGTTACGTACGTATATGAATATTAATCATGTTCGTAGTTCTCACAATAAAAAACAACAACAAATGCAAGTGGATGCGTAAACGTGAACTAATGGCTGATGGGGAAAGCGGGGGTCTATTCAGATTTATGTCTCAGTACACGTTCCTGAAGCTACAGGCTAGTTTTGAATGCACAGGATAGGCGCATGTATAACGCGGAATTAATTTTCATAGCAAATTAAGCAATTCATCTGCTCAGTAAGGTCTGGTACACACGACCTAGTTTTACTTGACAAGTTTACAACGACTGGTTCGTGTGTAAAGCCATTCTCCCAACGTCAGAGTTTGTAACCTCCAAACCGTCGGTATATATGAATATAGGGGATATACAATCTGATGCCATGAGAATGGTGTAAAGCGAAATACGGCAAAATTTCAGTTGGCCCAAAAAAAGACATGAACACCTCTCACAGCCAGAAATAAATGTCCGTTTGTACATGCCGACATGGAAAAGAAGCCGGTTCATAAAGAACGGAGCTGCCAAGAACGGCTACAACTGCAAAAGGCTGCGATATCATTCTATACTCTAAATTGGAGGTATAAAAGTCGTTTTTGTCCAATAAATTCAAGACTATATCCATGGACATATATCCCCGCATCGGATGGTATTAAAAAAAACAAATTATCTTCTATCTAATCTGCATAAGAATATACGACATGTTTTGTTCTCCATGAACAGTTAAACTATGCACACGTTCATTGGAAAACCACTGTTACGACACGTAACAATATGTAAGGTAAGTCACCTTCAGCTTTGGAGCGTTATAATGAATAAGTCAAAAGTTATTGAGCAAAAACAACCTTTTTTTACCTCCATTTTAGAGAGGTAGTTCTCTCTAACCTGTTAAACGGATAAGACCGAGTGCTGCCGAGATAAGACCGAGTGCTGCCGAGATAAGACCGAGTGCTGCCGAGATAAGACCGAGTGCTGCCAGCAACTAAAACTGGTTACTCTTACACACGATCTAAGAAACTGAACAACCGGAGAATTGTGATCAGTCGTTCAGACGGATACACTAAAACTGGACGTGTTTACCAGACCTAAAGCGGAACACTCGGCTTTGATGTACGGTAGGCCTTCGGATGGCGGGTCAAAATTAAGTACGAGGCAGAAAGCCCGCTTGTTTTCTCTGGAATGAACTAGACGAGTATCTTATTTGAAGACAGCTACAAATCATTCTGAGTATAGTAGAACAACGGATTTCATAAAATCTTCGATGCATGGCGAAATAAAAGATGTATGACGATTCTTAGTATATTAAACTTGTTGCAGGTTTGTGTCGTGTGAGATGGTCTACACTGAAAGAAATAAGGTGGTCAAAATGACCACTTTTATAGGTGGTCCAGCAATTGTACCTTGGCCTTACCCTTAGTGGTCCAGTTGATCAACTAAGATGATCATGGCCACTTTGATGGTCCAATTGAGTACTTCCAAGGTCAAAACTAGATTAGATTCTGGTTTGCAAGAGCATATTTCCCTTGACCCGAACAATATTTATCAACCCCGCCATTTGCAAATGCAATATGGCGACAAGGCAGATGATAAAAAGGCACAAGGACATTCACATATCACCCGACATGCGTCATCTTTCACGTTTCATGCAGGTTCAAGTTGGACTCACAGGGTAGTCAAGCTGACTACCCAGGGTGGTCACGCTGACTACGAGTGTGTGGTCAATCCGATTTATCAACTTGGATGATCATATTTACCACCCATGTAGTAAATTATGACTACAATGGTGGTTAGTGGGCCCACCTAAAACTGGTCATTTTGACCACTTTATTTCTCTCAGTGTATTGAATTATATACGCTTTGTGTTATACCCAACATATATACCGGTAGCGTTTTATTTCTTTATTTTGTAGAATACGTGATCAATAAAACCATTAGTCTGCTAGTGCCTTAGCTTAGTACCTTCCTTTCCGAGAGTAACGGACTTCTTTGCAGGGTTAATAAGCCTTGCTCGGTTGCCATAGAACCCGTTTAAGACTCCTTTCCGGTCTGTCGTGAAACCTTGACGATGGGAATTGCTGGTGAATCCGTACGTCTGTTGTAAAAATAACGACATCGATTATACGTTTCCATTGATCAATAATTTGACACATTTGCAGTTTACTGAACATGTCTGACCAGATCAGTAATTAAACTAGTTAACGGAAAACAGACACACCCTAGCTTCTTGGTATTTACTCTATCAGTGCGCATCGATCTGTAACACATCAATAACAGTGCGCAAAGCAAATCGATGGGATATCGATTTGATATTAAATTGGAGCGATATGCAAGAGGTGGGCAAAATTGACGTCTAGTGACTAAAAGAAACCATACGACTCTACAAGAATCATCCCTCCGCACCTCACATTCAGATCCGAGAATATGGTGGATTCTTGGACGTAGCCTGAGTATCTCAGCCGCGCTTTTATTGCAGCTGTTCATGTGGAGACTATGAAGTATCCACACGGTCCCTAGCACCGGCTTAAGCGGAATTAGATACGCTAGCTCGGGAGCTGTGATGATAGACCAGCTCAAACAACTCATCTGGTGTTAATGGATGAGCATCGTGGACGTCTGATAAAGAAAACGCCTCAACATGGGGTAAACCTGATAAATCACCACGTTCAGCATTCATTAGTCAGCCGTAGACCTTTTCCAGAGACATGTCAGTACATATATCCATTTTTTATATAGGTCTACTCACTCAAGTTACCCGTCTGTGAAAACATCTTGTATCGGTATAGTATCATAGAGGTGACTGAGTTGTCACAGCGAAACAGCTCACCAATTACCAATATACGAGTTGTCAGGGCATTTCCATCATAGCTCTCTAGATTTGTATCTAATACCGCTTATGCCGGTGCTAGGGGCCGTGTGGTCATACCATCCAAGTTGCCACATGAACAGGTACAATAAAAGCGTACCTGAGATACAACACATATCACGAATCGCTAGATTCTTGGTATGTGATTTAGAATAGGTTAACCAGAAGATTATTCTGTGAAGTCATGTGACGCAGTCAGTATGTCGGCACCTCTTCCCACTTCCCTTATATGTGTTGTAATTTTTTTCCTGTATATGGCGAGATTCTGCTGGTGGACGTTTCGTCCCCGAGGCCCGCCCCCTGTACAGACCTTTTGGTCTTTGATATATGTTGGCATTTGTGGGAAGTTGATGCTGGGTCGACATCGGGCCTTACATGACTAGTCTTTTGTGTTAAATGCCGTCATTTACATCTGACGATGATACAGCTCACCAATCTCCAATGTACGAGTTGTCACAGCGAAACAGCTCACCAATTACCAGTATACGAGTTGTCAGAGCATTTCCATCATAGCTCTCTAGATTTGTATCTAATACCGCTTATGCCGGTGCTAGGGGCCGTGTGGTCATATCATCCAAGTTGCCACATGAACAGGTACAATAAAAGCGTACCTGAGATACAACACATATCACGAATCGTTAGATTCTTGGTATGTGCTTTAGAATAGGTTAACCAGAAGATTATTCTGTGAAGTCATGTGACGCAGTCAGTATGTCGGCACCTCTTCCCACTTCCCTTATATGTGTTGTAATTCTTCATAGCGGTACTATACCGGACTGTCGGTGAACGATGGGTACACTGATGCTTCACACTCCGTTTTTATTTAACGTTCGTACTAACCCTCACTTTCCTATACGGCTTCAATATGGAGACTATTTGTAATCGGTGATAACTATTTTCTACTTGAAGTCGTTAAAATTGTCATCAGTGTAAGCATAATGGTCCATTTTTGGAATAGATGGATATTTACACCATTTGTCAATGGGTAAAAATCTGCCCTATATTGTAGATAATGGTTGAAGAGGAAGATTACGAACCACAAATGTACCCCCGGACTCACACGTCAATGCACACGTCGGGTCGCCGGCGCGGAACTATCATCTAGAAATTAAAGTGGGAAAGGGGGATTGAGTTATGATTCTTACCGTTCCGTCTGTACTGTCCACGTCATCACCTGTACTTTGGAAATTTTTGATGGTCACGTGAATACGGAAGACATCCGGGTCAGAGGTCACCACCGACCCTTCTGAGTGGACAGGGACATGGACGTCAGATTCAGGTAAGGTTACATCAGTTTGAACATCTTCTGGCTGTTTTTCGTGCTTGCATCTTTTCAGAGGCCAGGTTCTTTGGTATTTCGCATACGTTCTCCAAATATCAACATCCATTCTATCACTGTGTCTGGTTCTGGGTGTCTGGACTGATGTCCGATGATCTGTCTGTTTCGGATGTTCGGAAGGCTTTGGCTGTTTCTGGATATTTCGACTGGTGTCCGACGCTTTGTGAATCCTCGCCAAATATCGTCATTCATTCAGGCTATCACTGTAATTGATTGGAAACCCCACTGCAATGAAGGACTTCTAAATCTTTGAGTACAGAAGTTCTTTGAAACAAATACGGTCATTCTGTCAATCAATTTATTCGTTTGTGGATTTTTCTCGCGGAGAATTCTGAAGCGATTACCAGAAGTGCTACAGATATATTATGATCAGGGAATCAAGGATATGAACGCCAGCATAGTGTACTGTCTCCATGTATCGTATATCCCCACCTATGATCATCGTCTGTGCGCTAATGACAGTATGGTGTCCGTTTGCGGAAGATCGCTTCTGTCAAACGCAATCAAAGTCAATTAGCACCTGTACACGTAATATACGTTCATTGTTCTTGGAGACAACCCGATCTGCGGTATTAACTTTGACAGCCTGGACGGTATGAGTATGTTGATCGCACGGTACATCCTCACGTATAATCAGGAAGAGAACATGGTAATATGTAATATGGTGTGGTGAGAAATTGTCGGATACAATATTGCACTTCTCATATTTCTGGTGTCTGGTTGCTTAGCAAATAAACGATAAATACGAATGGTTAAATGTATTCCCCCCTGGACTCCGTTAGTGGTTTATTGATCGAATCATCTCACTTCTCGTCGCACACGAATGTGGCTATCCGAAGAGATTCTCTCTATTAATGCTTCATTATTTATCGATGTTCTTTCAATGACATGTAAGCTGAAACATAAAAGGCGGAAAAATGTTTCTGTCGGGAAATTTACAGATGGTGTGTAGATAATTAACTCTTTGAGTTTTGTCCACTTTCTGAAAAATGCTTTCACTCAAGTGTTCGCATTCCTGGGGAAAATGTTGTCGCACTGAGGGAGTGTCTCACTTGTTACATTTTCTCACACATTGAGAGTTTTTTTGATGGCGTGAGAATAACAGATACTACCAGACAGACAGTTAAATAGGCCTATCCCTAAAAAGATGGTTAAATTTCCCTCAATATCAGATAGTCAACTACGCCTTAATAACAGCTGGTTAACTCCCCTTAAAACAGATATTAAACTACCCCTTAATGGATAGAATTCCAGAGCAGCATGTATTCTCTAGAGAGAATTGAATTCAACGTTGTCTTAAGCAATATTTCAGCTATATTGATTGATGGTTTATGATCAGAACGTTTCTCCGTTTGATTAGGAGCCCCGTCTCTGCGTGGTAAGAATGGTATCTCTAATTATTTATACACCTAACTGTCCACTCCCTACTATATTATGTATAAACGACAACTGTCCAATATTTTTTCTCATATTGGATACAGATTTTTTTTCTGACGTCACTGACGTCACACACACACGCCGGACTACTTTTTGTTTGTAAACAAGCAGACGACAGCAAACATGGCTACCGTCACAGCTGACGATTTTGATGATTTGATGACAGATGCTGAATTTTTAGAACTGTGTGAGCCACTATTTGACACAGAGTTAAGTGGAGCTTTAGAAAGTCTTGAACCAGTTCCAAGTACTAGTAGAGACGCATTAGTAACAGACGTGTCTGCTTTTATTGATTCACAAAAGAAGAAGAACACAGTTACAAGCACAAATCGCGACGTCAAAAATGTTCAGAGATGGCTGTGGGAAAATCGACGGGAACCACGGTTGATTGAAAATATAAGCCCTCCCCATCTAAATGAATATCTAGCGAAAATGTTCATCGGAATTAGGAAAGGATGGCAGCGAGTACGAGCCGTGTTCCCTTGAAGCTATAAAGAACAGCGTTGAGAGGTAACTACGGCCGTGCACATTCATTGAAAATAAAAAAAAATAAAAAAACAGCCAACGAGCTTATATCCACAATAGTTTAGTTACAAACTGGACTGCTTTTAAATTTAAGACGGATACACCATTATCAGCCAGGTCATATGCATCTCGCAATAAAATTAAACTTTAAACTCAAACTAGGTTAAAATTAAATAGATTAGAAAGAAAAAATCTCTTACCGTGATTTTTTTTTCATTCAGACATCTCAAGGACACTGGCTATGCCGTATATCCCTTCGCTCCAGGGAGTTCCACAAATCAAATGAGGCCCTCAAGTCCAAGAAAATGGACTTGAAGAAGAAAGGCAAGGGTCGGAAGTCCAACGCAGCTCAGTCACTTTCTTCTGAAGAGGAAACTAGGCTGTTTGAAGCTAAGCAGCTCGGATCATCTTCTCCACAGAGTCTTCAATTTTCCCTTTTTTATTTTTTTGGTAAAATATTTGGCTTTAGAGGACGTGATGAACATAGAAAACTCCGTTTTGTTGACATCACACTTGGTCAGGACGTTGACGGAGCAGAGTTTTTGGAATGGGCCGAGCGAGACAGCAAGACTCGGGACGGCAGCCACCACAATGATTCTCGCCTGACACCACCTCGCCTGTACGCCCCGACCGGCTGTGATGACTTGCACAACCCCGTGGCCTTCTTCAAGCTGTACTCTATGGCCAGACCAGAATGCAAAAAAACAGCTGATAGCCCCTTCTATCTCACACCCATACCAGAGAAACGGCTTGGTCCAGAATCCCAAATCTGGTATTACCCCACTCCAATGGGGGAACATCGCTTGGGAGAGTTAATGGAAAATGCAGCTAAAGCAGCGGGTTTGTCTGGTCGTATCACGAACCACTCAGTCAGGAAAACCACGGTTCAAACTCTGGTAAAATTTGGCGTTGCTCCTCATAAAGTGATGCAAATCACTGGTCATAAATCACTCGCAAGTATCCAAGAATACGACAATAAACTTGACCATTCTGAGCAAAAACAGCTGTCACAAATTCTTCAGGGTAATTCCCGCTCTCAGTCCCAGTCTCAAGTCGCAGAAAATCCAGTTCACGTTCAGTCCGTTTGTAATGAAAATGTAACAATCCCGCCATCACATTCTCTTTCTCAAATGCCACAACCCCAGTCAGTCTCTCAATCGAGTTCCACTTCTCTTACAGCAACGTCTTCTCGAAATTATAGCAGTCTTTTTAGCGGAACAGTCTTCAATAATTGCACATTTAACTTCCAATAGCTACCTCGTTGTTTTATCATGTTGAACTGTAAATAATATCTTGGTACTGTAGACGGCTGAATCTGTTTGAAACATCGCGCACGTGCGTTAACTAGGTCAGCCGCATCACTAAGTATCATTGCGCCCAAAGCCGCAGCACTACTAATTGTGCGCGTAAATAAAGAGTTTGTCTGGTTTTTTGCTAAAATTCATTGTTTTTTTGCTTTATTTTTTTATTTCGTTTATTTGTGTTCAGTAAGTGTATAATAAATATGTTATTGGATTATATGGTTCTGTATGGACGAGTCCTGGGCGCCGGGAAGGGACTCGCAAGCTCGTCCCTTCCCTGGGCGCCCAGGACTCGTCCATACAGAACCATATAATCCAATAACCTATAACTCTATGGTCAAGCTCTCTCTCTCTCTCTCTCTCTGTCCTTTACATTTTACCCTAGCATCAGTTGTGCTCTAGTAGTGTGAAGCGCGAAGAGCAGGATTCTTTATCTGGTCTCGATCTTCTTCATCAGCGCGTATTCTGAGAGTGGTAACGGATTGCTTGCATCCAATAGGAGTCCGGTTATTCTGAGAGTGGTAACGGATTGCTTGCATCCAATAGGAGTCCGGTTAAGACAGCAGGGCTGCTAATTACGCTGTTTACGGGTGAATTGTGGAAACTGTCGCTGATGAGTTTTACGACGTTTGGAAGTCCATACTTGTGAAGAATTCTTTTGATTGATGAGAACCAGCTGTCACAGCTGTTATAGATTTCATAGCTAGCTGCCGACGTGCAATTTCATTCTCCCAGCTGCTGTGGTCATTACAGAGGACGATAAATAATGAAAAGCATTATTTCATGAATAATGGTGGCTACCACTTTCTCAGCCCCGAGCAGAAATAGTGCAGCAGCATCGGAGCATCTTGTTGGCAGTTGCTGCAGCTATTTGATTTTCTGTTTTGGAATGGTTTTTCGACTCTGTGTGATGTATTTTGTTGTAACTGTGGCTTCTACGTTGTGGTTGACTCTCGGGATAACGTAGGTATTCCCACCTCTTCCATATCGCTCCAATTCCATATATGGAGTGTTGCAGTGGGATTTATTCCATTGAATCCATGAAGGCCAGCACCCATGAGACCGAAGACATTGTTTCTGCCAACTTTCTGAGACTTTTTTTTCAATTTCAGTACTTGGCAGTTGACTTCGAATTCAGATTGGCATGTGCACTGAATTGTATCAGCAGATCACCAATAGCGTCCTTGTACTGGTCCTTTCTTATTCTCCCATTCGAACTTGAACAGACACTGCTGTGTGATCGGATGTGTTCTCTGGAGACGGACATGGGATGGGTCGTTGTCGTGTCTAGTATGCAGTTTTGCTTCGTGGCTAGAATATATAGTCTATTTGGGCTTGGTCGTTGCCATTTCTAGATGGAAAGAGGCACATGTCGGAGCAGAACGCAGCCAGTTTACGGTTTCTTTAGTTGTGTTGCGTTCTGGTAGACAGGCGTTGAAATCTCCGCTGAATATAAGTCTGTGAGTGCTTCTCTATTTTAAGATGATTTGCCTTAGTTGTTGCAGGACATCTGAGAATTGCGCTTCCAGAAGGCATCTACACAGTGATGATACAGTATGGTGACGGTTTTTGCCCTATTTGTGTAGCGAGTATCATGGTTATCATCTTCGAGTTCACTTGCTAATGAAAAGAGTTCTTGACTCAAAAGAATGGCGACTCCACCATAACCACGGTATCTCTGGTATGGCGAGATGAAATCCGACTGACTTTGACAAGGAATGGTGGCCAGGATGTAGATCGTACAGCCAGTGCTCTTTGGGGGTACACAATGTCGTTCTTACATAGAAGGGATGTAGCAGAGTCCTATTGGATGGAACATTCTCGATGTTGATAGAAATCTTTGGATACCGACTGGGACATGGGACATCATGGGAAATCCGAACGGGTTGGGCCTCGTTATCCAGCTGGACTCGGTCAGATCCTCAAAAAGGCTGCTGGGCAGTTCTGTTGACAAATGTTTGCGACTGTAGAAGATTGAGGCTGCAGGCCTGGACATTTGGGTTTGTTACGTTGTTTTTGGTATTCAGAGGCGGGCTGTTGTTGGAATTGTCTACTTCGTCGTTGGTATCCCTATTTCATGATTGTCTTTGGTAGTAATTAGTGGCGTAGGTTTTGGATTTGACGGAAGCATCTGTTTTTGTTCAGGGCATGGGGATATAGATATACGTGAGCGAGTTGTGGTGGAGAGAGACGTGGTCGTGACTCACGTATTTATACCTCAAGCTCTGGAGAGAAACAGATGCCTCAATAACGGCGCACACGAGCGCATGAAATCGCAAGCAACAGGATATTTGAAGGCGTGCGACTGAATATCTCGATAATCGTCCCGTGTGGGAGGAAGTGGAAACAGGAGATTTTGCCGCAAGCAACAGGATCCAAAGTTTCAGCGTGTTTAATATTTCGGCGACAGAATCTCCGGATAAATTTGCGCCGCCGACAGAAGTTGCTCGTGTGCGGTGACCGGGGGACTTTGTATCCTGTTGCCACAAACTCCAGCCAATCAAAATCGAGGTGGATATCATGTGATGATAGCGCATGTAGAGTTGCAACACTGTCGCCTCGTGTGCGGGCAAAGCAGAACAAAGATCCAAAATCGCCGGCGTCCAAATATCATACAGAGTTGCAACACTGTCGCCTCGTCTGCGGGCAAAGCAGAACAAGGATCCAAAATCGCCTGCGTCCAAATATCTTGTTGCTTGCGATTTCATGCGCTCATGTGCGCCGGGCTATAGCGACAAACAATGTTAAAGTCTATCTATAGATCGGAGTATCTATCGCTATATCTGCTGAAATATTGCTGAATGCGACGTTAAACCCTAATTCTCTCTCTCTCTCTCGGAGTATCTAACAACAATATTACATCACATCCTGACAATGCTTGTGGTGTCGTCTGAATGTAACCACTGTGTTCACTATGGTGTTCTATTTGGGCCAGTTGCGTGGCGACTTTTAGAAACTCACCACTCGCCACGCGCCGTGGACCTCTCCAGCGCGCGGCGACTGGTGACTTTCTGCTGTCTCTTAACCTGCAAAAACTCGCCAGTCGCCACGCGCCGTAAAACACGGCGAGTTTCGCTCTATCTCTTAATCTAGAAAAACTCGCCGCGCGTCACTCGCCGGATGAACCACGGCGCACGGCGACTGGCGACTTTTGACCGTAGTGAAACTCGCCACTCGCCACGCAAAAAACAACTATGCTAATTATTACAGATAGCTTACATCTTCAAAATTAGTTACATAGCATCAGATGTAGCTGGAGAGTTCATTCATTAGAAATTATGTATATTTATGCACGAGGAAGAGATTTAAAATTAAATTAAATGACAGCATGTTTCGAACAAAATATTCCGATAATTGATGCTCCCCGGGCATGTGCACTTGAGAAAAGTCCTGAGAATTCCAGAAGTCAAAAGCCGCCAGTCGCCGCGCGCCGTGGTTCGTCGGGCGAGTGGTGCGCGGCGAGTTTTTCCAGGTTAAGAGATAGAGCGAAACTCGCCGTGTTTTACGGCGCGTGGCGACTGGCGAGTTTTTACAGGTTAAGAGATAGCAGAACGTCGCCAGTCGCCGCGCGCCGGAGTGTCCACGGCGCGTTGCGAGTGGCGAGTTTCTAAAAGTCGCCACGTGACGCAAACTTGGCCCAAATAGAACACCATAGTTCACACACTGAGCGCAAACTCGGCCTCAAAGTACCAACTATACTCTTTCTTTGTGAGTTCTTTATAAAGACCTTTAAACAAGCCATTTTTGACTAAAATAAATGTACCAACCATAGGATACAATATTATACCATAGTTTTTTGGGGAATTCTCAGTGAATTTGAAGCGATATGGTCTCCGCATCCCAATAATCCTCTGTTCTTACTACCCGGGGAGAGATATCATTTTTTCTGAACGAGACATTCGGGACTGCCGCGCGGAAATCTACGTAGGAGACATGAACTTCCTATAAATCACCAGATGTGACACACCGGAATCGCCTAACACGCGTGACAAAAAAAAACCAACAATTAAACCCGGACGTGTGAACCGTCGATCGGCAAATTATACACTATATTTATCAAAAATTCATGTGAAAAATACTAATAATCATGTCTTTAAGACCCATGGAAATATAATATCACAAAGTATTAGATTTAACATCAAACCTGTCGCATTTTAAGTTTTTCGCCCCAGTGATGTCATAGTTTGTTTTCAAATCTGCCAGTTGAAAAATCAACGCTATTCTGGGTCGGTCCACTGCATATGGAACGGACGACAGGGGTGGCAAGTACTGTTGCTCCCTTTAGTGGCATTGGAAACAACCTATGTATTTGAATACTGATCAGCGATACGGGTTTTATATTTTTGGAACATCATGATGTCTTGTCGGCATCATTGAAAACTGTTGACCGCTTCTCTCTTGCAGGAAACTAGCCTATGTTTATGTATACTATGATTGTCTTTTTTGAATTTGGTGCTAATACTGTTATATGGATATGGAATAGATCTTTGGATTATGGACGCGGATATTCTTTAATGGACGACGGCTGAATTATGAATGACGGACTAGACGCTTGTATTTGAATGGGGTTAAAGGAAAGCCGAATCGACTGTTCAAATTAATTGGGGATTATCTCCCCTGGGTGCAAAACTCTATCTGAGGTTGGACTTGTCGAATGTCACTTCAAACAACATGACGAACGATGGTCTGTGGATTAACCTAAAAACTTCTCCAAATCGAAAAGGATGATTTTTTTACGAGT
The DNA here is from genome assembly GCA_036873755.1 of Hanleya hanleyi. Classification (NCBI taxonomy): domain Eukaryota; kingdom Metazoa; phylum Mollusca; class Polyplacophora; order Lepidopleurida; family Hanleyidae; genus Hanleya; species Hanleya hanleyi. The sequence continues at coordinate 1,586 of JAVTVY010052241.1, read as the reverse complement.
TCTACTTGATCTTGTGCAACCATATTTGGCAGAACAGATGCTGTATGCAGATTTGACATGAACTGACATGTTTAAAAAATTCAGACAGTCTTTATTTTGTGATAATTCAGACAAACCTCCTGGGATAAATTTGCTGGGACAGAGGATAATCACATGATTTATTCAGCAATCACATGACCTGGTAATATTCCAATATGGCGTTCGTGGTATTATAGGGACTATCTGCCACCGGATATCCCCGAGAAGTTGCGAATGTGAACGAGGTTGAAGAGGAGTCAGCCCTGTACACACAGGGGTCCTCAACTCAGTCTGCAGAGCTTTGGCGTGTATTAACACCGACATTACATCTTCTTGCACATTCTCACCACGAATAGTGAGGTGGCTTAGAAAAATGATCGTGACACGCTGGACCAAAGCACCAAACTTGGCACATCCATCACTTGAGGAATACAAAACAACATCAGAAGGGGTGCCCATTACTTTGGATCGTGTCACGCTCTCTGGCTCCCAAAAGGGAAATATTATCAATGAAAAACTAGATAGCTTACCAATAGCTTCATTATTTTCGCTATCCTTGAGGCTAGGAAGCTGAAACTTGCCACACTATATCGTTGATTCCAGTGCTACCAGAAATTGTAACAAAATTCAAGAAGGCCTCTATGATGATGTCACAGTGACGTCATGTTTTAAAAAATAAGCCATTTTAGTGATGATTTTTCGGATCAATTTTTCAAACTTTTTACTTGTGCAATTTTCTTCGCCTAAATTGCCTTGTAAATTAGTAAATAATCATCTGATGTGATATAAGATATTATTGGGCACTTTTATGCAGAAAAATACACCAATTTTGAAGGGAATACTTCAAAACTAAAATTTTCAAGCTACACCACCGTGTCGTCAATTCTGAATTTACCCATGATGCTCTTTTCCGAGAATAAAATGGTCCTAATTTGATTTGTTATAAAGACACAAAGTGCTAGCTCTAAACAGCTGCGAGCACCAGAGAAAAGTTCATTGGGAAGTGGGGGGGGGGGGGGGGGGATGAATCCACCAATAACAATTGAACACAGGATTCTCCCTATTCAGTATCATTTTTCTTACGGTATACCAATCTAGGTAAACCAAGATGGTAAATCAGTGGATGGTAAATCAGTGGAATACCATCTAGACGTAACGCTATGAAAACGCATGCGCAGACAGGGAATTCTGGGAAAAGGGTGTGGACATAGACGTGTTAGGGTTTAGGTGAGCCCCTAATGATCCTATGGTGTCGTATGAGGTCTTATTTTGAAGCTGTCGTGAGGGAGTATCCAACGGGGTGGGTGTGACGTGGAACTGACGTCATTCTGCGCATGCGCAGTAGAGAACGTGTATGGAAATAGACATTTTGGCACCGACAGGGGTCACTGTGGGTCCGATGGAGTCGTATGAGGTCTTCTGTTGAAGCTCTTGTGAAGCAGCATCCGACTGGACTCAGGGTTCGTCCGTGTTCAATGGTCTGCGCATGCGCAGTCTGGTCGTAGTATAGAAAGCAGGCATGTTGGGGGATGCGTGAGGGAGTGTGTGTGTGTGACTCACCCCTAGGG
>JAVTVY010052240.1:0-25940 GCA_036873755.1 Hanleya hanleyi | reverse complement strand
GTAATAATGTTGTCTGAATTACCTTCATGAGGTTATAATGATCTCAAATAAAGACAAAATGTTGATTGATTTGTTAAAGGTCTTTTCATTTCACTCCTATAGGCCCGGTGAGTGGAACAAGAAGTTAGAGTGGGGCGTCTATGTGAAACAAGTCAAGGAGTCTGATGGCACTGTGCGCCCAGAAGTCGACCGACTCAAGGCCCGTGCTAAGACCGCCATGGAACTAAGGCGAGATAAAGAAGACGCTTCTGCAGTGGAAGAGGTGACTGTCTTCTATCTTTGTTTTCGTGCATTCAATCAGCATCTGTCTGCCTGTCACTCTTACCTCATCTACAAGATATTCCAATATCTATTTTACTTTGGTAGAATGCAGGGCTTAAAAATATATAATACATTTCTTCTTTTCCTGAAAAGTCGTGAGATTTTATGTTCAGGAATTCTTGGATTTCAACAGGAGATGAAGGGCACTGTTGTCTGTTAGAACGCTTCCGCACATATGGTTATATTTGTTTTTCATTACAGCTGAAGGGCAGAATTCAACAGCTCTTACAGTCCAGATTCCACACATTTGATAAGGTTAGTTTTTGGAACATTGAGCAGCTGAGGTTGCACCTGATTTAAATTACAAGAAAGTTCTAAATGTCCATACAAAAAAACCTGGTGTTCTCAATTTTGTGGAGCCGTTATATATTTCCTTGAATCTTGTTTTTTGCCTAGCCTGAGAAATAGCACCAGTAATCAGTTTTGTATAGCAGTCATTGCTGAAATTTTTCAGGCTTGTTAAGTCCTGGTTATTAATTGTGTCAAATATCAACATAGTTAACAGCTCGAAATGTTGAACATTTTATAATATTATCTTCGAAATTCAATCATCTACTCAGGGTCATTCTGTTTCAGACGTTCAAACAAATGGACAGAAAGATGACAGGACGTGTCAGTAAATGGCAGTTTGGTGCTTTACTCAGAAAGTGAGTTTTGATGTTTTCAACTGCTGAACTCCAAATTTTCAATGGCTTTCTCTGCTTTTAATTTGTTTCTCCCGGAACTGGCAAAGGGAGGACAATGTATTTTCAGAAGGGCCCTCTTTGGGATTATTTGCAGAGTCACTGTAAACTGTCTGACAGATGGTACAAGTTTTCTCTCCCTTGCCAAAGAAGCTAGATAGTGCCCAGAACCTCCTAAATGAAGGCTAAGTTTTCTTACATGTAATTCAACTAACTTTTCAGAGCTGTTCACAGAAATCGTAGATCTGTTGCATCATGTTTTTGGTCGGTGCTTGTAAAAGGTAAATTTCAAATAAGTATACAAAAGGCTTCAATTTGGATTCAATGAGATATAAAGTGACCTAATTTTGTGTTTTTGGGTTGGTTTTGCAGACTAAAGCTGAATATACGTTATTATATTATTATCATTATTATTTCAGGTGTGGTTTAGAGCTAACTGCTGATGACCTGGACAAGATTTGGGCCAGTATGGACAGTTCTGCGGATGGAATGATGGCATATGTGAAACTCTTGGGGCGCTTTATATCACATTCCCAACGCCCAATGACCAGACAGCATATGACCGCTCAGGGTGAGAATGGCGCGAGTTCAGCAAAACAAAAAAAATGGTCGTATTCTAATAAATGTCTCTGCAAAACTTGTCTGAATTGTTGTTTGAGAAACTTGTCTGAATGGTGGTTGAGAAACTTGTCTGAATGATGGTGCAGAAACTTGTCTGAATGATGGTGCAGAAACTTGTCTGAATGATGGTGCAGAAACTTTTCTGAATGGTGGTGGAGAAAACTTGACTGAATGGTGGTGGAGAAAACTTGTCTGAATGGTGTTGGAAAAACTTGTTTGAATTGTTGTTGGAGAAACTTGTCTGAATAGTGGTGGAGAAACTTGTCTGAATAGTGGTGGAGAACTTGTCTCAATGGTGGTGGAGAACTTGTCTCAATGGTGGTGGAGAAAGTTGTCTGAATGGTGACAGAGAAATTTGTCTGAATTGTTGTTTGAGAAACTTGCCTGAATTGTTGTTTGAGATGGCAGTGGAGAAACTTGTCTGAATGGTGATCGAGAAACTTGTCTGAATGGTGGCGGAGAACTTGTCTGAATGGTGGTGGTGAAACTTGTCTGCATAGTGGTGGTGAAACTTGTCTGAACGGTGTTGGAGAAACTTGTCTGAATGATGGTGGAGAACTTGTCTGAATGATGGTGGAGATACTTGTCTGAATGGTGGTGGAGAAACTTGTCTGAATGGTGATGGGGAAATTTGTCTCTGAATTGTTGTTTGAGAAACTTGTCTGAATGGTGGCGGAGAAATTTGTCTCTGAATTGTTGTTTGAGAAACTTGTCTGAATTGTTGTTTGAGAAACTTGTCTGATTGGTGGTGGAGAAACTTGTCTGAATGGTGGTGGAGAACTTGTCTGAATGGTGGTGGAGAAATTTGTCTCTGAATTGTTGTTTGAGAAAATTGTCTGAATTGTTGTTTGAGAAACTTGTTTGAATGGTGGTGGAGAAACTTGTCTGAATGGTGGTGGAGAAATTTATCTCTGAATTGTTGTTTGAGAAACTTGTCTGAATTGTTGTCTGAATGGTGGTAGAGAAACTTGTCTGAATGGTGGTGGAGAACTTGTCTGAACGGTGGTGGAGAAACTTGTCTGAATGGTGGTGGAAAAATTTGTCTCTGGATTGTTGTTTGAGAAACTTGTCTGAATTGTTGTTTGAGAAACTTGTCTGAATGGTGGTGGAGAAACTTGTCTGAATGGTGGTGGAGAACTTGTCTGAACGGTGGTGGAGAAATTTGTCTCTGAATTGTTGTTTGAGAAACTTGTCTGAATTGTTGTTTGAGAAACTTGTCTGAATGGTGGTGGAGAAACTTGTTTGAATGATGGAGAAACTTGTCTGAATGGCGGTGGAGAAACTTGTTTGAATGGTGGTGGAGAAATTTGTCTCTGAATTGTTGTTTGAGAAACTTGTCTGAGTTGTTGTTTGAGAAACTTGTCTGAATGATGGTGGAGAAACTTGACTGAATGGTGGTGGAGAAACTTGTCTGAATGGTGGTGGAGAAATCTTCAAAGACCAACAGCCATGGCACCATGCTTCAATGTTCCAGTTAAGTTTTTATTGAGTTTGTTATGATGCGATATGTTTCTTTGCTTTGTTGGCCCACAAATGCTGTCGCTGAACATTTTCAAAAAAGTTTGAACAAAATAAAATGGCAGCCATATTCTTCCTGCACCAATCTTATCCACTATATGTTAATTTCATTGTTGAATAAACAAGAGTGAGTCAAAAAAGTTTAAGAATAGTATCTAATTCTTCAGAATTTTTTGGTTTACAGAGATCAAAGAATCCAAGAAACAAATAGAGGATGCAAAGAAATCACAGAAAGAAAGATTACTTGAGAAATATCAGATTCAAGAGAAGGAACAGAAAAAGTCTGTGACTGGAAAAGACAAAAAGAGAGACAAAGCGTACTTCTTACAGATTGATGAACAGGAAAATATGGAACCAGCAAAACAAAAACTCACAACACTAGCCACTGGACAACTGAATGCTGCATTGAACAGAATCACTGCTGATGTAAGCCAATAGTCCTGTGCCTCTTCACATTTCAAAGTTCATCTTCACTGAATCGACCGTAAAGATTACATCTTGAGCATAAACGATATATCCTTTTCTCACATCACAGCGGCCAAAAGCAATGTGATACACCCATGTGATACAAAACCTGTATCACACCCTTACAGTATGCTAACCGTATTTTTGGTTATTTTCAGCATTATTTTGATGTGAGAAATAAATTATAACACTCGTGGTCATTTATCTGATTTTTATCACACTCGTTTGATAAAACCCATATGAAACTCGCTAAAGCTCATTTCATATGGGTTTTATCAAACTCGTGTGATAAAAATCAGATAAATGACCACTCGTAGTGATAATCTATATGTATCTCCCATATTGCAGGTACCAGCTTTCAGGTCAGAATTCCAATGACATTTTCCTCTTCATGTAGACAAGCAGGATTCTCCTTTGAAGAATATCCAATTTAATATTGAGTCTTCTGTTGAATCATGATTTGATTAAACTACTCCGATACCTGTTTGTCATCACTTCAGCACTTCTAGGCTTAAATGGTTGTCCTTAAAAACTGTATCACCTGATGAGTGCTGAAGCAGGGAGTAAGGACACTTAAATTTTCATATTTTACAAGTATATTATGTTATCTTCACCTGACAGGTTGTAGAACACTGGGATGTTCTCAAGTCCAGGTTCCGTCAACTGGACCCCCACGGTTACGCCAATATTGCAGTGTCCGACATGAAGGTATTTCAAAAACTAGAGAAAGTTGCTGTACAATTCTATTACGATTATCAAATCTGAATTCTAGTGGTAAATGCCAAAATAGTCCTACTGCATCAAAATTTATACAAACAAGAGAACAGCGTATGATCTCTGCATCAATTCAAAAATCACAATAAATTCTAACTAGGATAACATGACTGAATAAGCAATGAATGTCGTTCAAAATGTCTGCAAAATATTACCATTAATCTCATTCAAATTTATGATTATCAGTGAATATGGCAGCACCTGTATCGCAGTTTGATTTTCTGAACACCGAAATCTCAGATCTGTGCACATGCCCAGTTTTCTTCAGTAAACTACAGTAATTTCCCTAATGGCATTCGCCAGCTCGAACTGACGCAAGGTGGCTACGTGTAAAGGTAAATGGTGCATGCCCATGTCGTTTTTCTGATCATCACAAAGGCAACCTCATAATGTAACGACGTTATAATTGTTTGTTTTATGACGCCACGTATTCTTTACCCGTTGGAGCACTAGCGCTGCCTACTGTGGCTGGCGATCCCCATTATTCGTGAAATGGAACTGTGCTATATTCCATGTCCTGCAGGGTGACGCTATCTCAATATTATTTGTGAACTTTTACTTATACATGGAGCTGCACATTATCCTCATTAACCATTGTTAACAAACAAACCAGTCTTATAACTCTCATCTGTTTCAGGCCATACTGAATGCTTTGTCCTTTGACCTGGATGAAGAAGAAAAACGGGGTATTCTACAAAAGTTTGACCTCAGCAGTAATGGAAGGTTTGTATTTTAGCTAGTTTCACCTTAATAGTACTTAGAGATAAACATTTCAGGTTTCTGTACAGAGTTTACAATAGTATCAAGGTGGATCGCAGGAGATTCAGTTCAATGCCTTAATGCTAGATGGCGTCCCAATGTCACAGAAGCCAGTGCGCACATTACACTGAGCACCGAGGGCCAGGGGTGCCCAATGTCAAAATAATGCGCAGAATGAACTATTGACTTTTAAAGGTTAAAGTTTTTCTATGAGCTGGTTCAAGTGTTTTCCCACTGGTTGGACTTAAATTTTCTGGGCTTGCTAAAAAAAACTTCTGAGACACATTCAGTACCCCTCTGGGACACATTCAGTACCCCTCTGCGCCTCATCAATCTCCAGAACTAAGCCTTGCCCAAGTTTTTCTCTGAGCTGCTATTACTATTTTTCCCTCTCTGGATGAGCAAAAATCATCTAGGCTTGCTATACCTACTTTCAGAAGACATGCATTACCCCTGCGAATTAGTCTCCACCACCAGTGAACTGAGCCCCACCCTTTGTCTCCTGAACTAAACCTCACTCCACCCCATAATCTGATATATATACTGAAAGTTTACATCATTTTTTCCTAAAAGAACACATTCATTTCCCTGGTAGGTAGTCCCCACTCCCAGGAAACAGAGTCCCACCCTCTGTCTCCTGAACTAAACCTCGCCCCACCCTTGTGAAAGCTAACAACTGCAGCTATCACATAAAACCAATACTATTGAGCACAACTAACTGTATGTAATCTATGCAAAATTTCTCATTAAATTTTTTCCTTTAATCAATGGATGTTCATCTAACGAGAAGACAAATCTATGAAAAAGTACCCTTGATACCTGCTATTTTCATTGTTTCTATGTTCAGCATTGTCAGCTTAACGAGATTTTGAATGAAATTAGTGGTCTAAAAACTCTCACAATCCGCCTGAAAGTTTTGCTTTTTAGCTTTCCCTTCATTTTTCACTTATTTCAGATTTTCATATATGAACTTCCTGAAATTATATACGCAACACAAACTGAGTGATGACAGCAAAAAACAGGCTTGTCCAGTTCATCGCATGGCTCAGAGGGTAAGTTTCAATACTTGAAGAAAACTTTTATCACATCAGGGGAGATAATTTATGTTGTCAGGGGTTGGTTGTTATCTCCCCTGATGTGTCAGATGATATCCTGAGAATTATTTAGTATTGTTCAAAGTGAATACATTGACAAAATTTACAGTGATCTAAATTTGCTATCATCCTTGTAACTTTGAATTACAGTGTAAATATGTCATTGCTTTGCATGGTTATTTTTATTCATCCACTGTAGTGTACATTTCGGAGAGGCAGAAATATATTTCCTGGCACATTTCAAAATAGTGGCACAATTTTCCTCTCCCTCATCTGTGGTTTTGTTGATTTTCTGTTAAGGTATCCTAATTTTGTTTCAAGAATGACATAGTAAGTAGATAGTAATGTGCATAGATTCTAGTGTGAGAAAATTGAGCCCTAGCTTTTTTACAACGCACTTTGCTGTGGTGGTTTGATGCACCTTGTGGCTGTGTAATTTGATGTCTTCAACTTCACTGGCATGTTCATATATTGTTCAGACGTGGGTTTTTAGCACGGACAAGATTTTGGATTTTCCTATTTTGTTCTTAAGAAAACTTATTACTATTTTGCCCCCACTTTCACTTTGATATTGTTTCACCTGTCTATTAACTCCGCTATTTCAGAATTAAATCGTTCATTTCCACCTTTTCCTGATCCACAATTTGTGAATGCCTCAATTTTAAGTCTATGGTAGTGACTCCGATTCCATTCATTCCATTTAATTAAGATGTGATTAATTGCATTTGTAAGTTCTAAATCCTGAACAGTTAAGCAATATTTAATGAAAACTCTTTATAGTTTTTCGAGTGTTTATGTCTTGAATTGTTTTCCTTGTTGTGATTGTGTGATACTGTGATATATGGCTTGCTCGTTTGTTATAACCACATTCTATCCTACTACCAGCCCCATTCAGCTCCCGCTGGTGGTCGGGTACCCCTTCCTGTCGACCAGTCGCTTCAGCGCATACGTGACCAGGTCAGATCCCCATTTATCACTAACAATAATGCTAACCTGTATTTCAGCTGCTGATGATTGGAGATATTTGTGGAACTACTTTGTCGTCAATGCATTACTTCACATAGATCCTTAACAAATTTGGTATGCAAGTATTTTGCCACAAGAACAGTACTTCAATCCCCCCCCCCCCCTTCACTAAAATTGAATCAATCATTCTAATAAATTTGATTACCCTCTATAATCATTAAAATAACAAATAAATAATGGATTATCTGTCATAATTTTGGACCATTTTTATCAACTTCTGGTTTCATGGTGGGAAATTTCCTTTCATTAACAAAAACAAGATCTTGCTTTTCCCGATACTGAAGGAATCCGATTCCTATCAGCACTTCCACAAAACAATTATGGGAATCGAGCAGCAGATTGGTAGATATGTCATGTAGGAAGCTATTGTCTGAGTCTTTGTGCAGCTGAAAAAGACTCCAGTCCAGACACGTTGTTGTCTCTAGACCTGACTATTGTATGCATTGTGTCGTGATTTTTACATGGAGTATGAATCAGCGGATTCTCGTAAAATTTGAGCAAAGTCAGTAAGAATAATAACATTGACTTAACTTGAATTCTCATGGAATGCAAGTGTGAGAATATCTCTGGATTCCTGTCAATTTGGATGGAAAACTGGAAATTGATTCACTGAAAATCTCTCTGAATTAGCTGTACATCAACCAGATAGAAGGTGCCATGACATCTTTGTTTATCTCCACTGATCAGCAACAAGGGTAATCATTTGTGTTCAGATTTGACTTAGTGTTATAAAGGTCGCCTGTAGATTTCTTGCCTGTTGTATTTCCCTTCTAACATTTTCAAATCTGTATAATATGATTGGGAACAATTTACATGTATTATTCTGACAGCACATGTTAAAGTTGAGTTATTTTTCTTGATAGAAGTTGAATTCTAAACTACAATTATTTAAAGCTCACCTTCAAGCTTTAATTTTAATTTATATGATGTTAATAGTATATGAATCGTGTGATTGAAATCACCCAATGTGAAATTATTCCAATAGGGCTAATTTTCTAAGTTTGTCTTCTCGAACATATCTGTAAGCCTGCAGTTTCAGATGATTGGATATGTATTTAAATATAAGCTAAATATCAGTCACAGAATTACTGGGGTAATCTTCATTTCTCTCTTATGTCATGTTAATGTATGTAATTTGAAATTCGAGGGAAATAAACCGATCTTCATTTTTCACTTCAGGTGTTAACAGGCTGGCATAATACCCGACAGGCCTTCAAGTCCCTCGATCTCAACCATGATGGATTTCTGGATCAACAGGAATTCAAGAAAGCCCTCAAAGGGTTTGGCATCAAATGCACCGATGAGAATGTCTACCATATTCTGTCCGAGTTTGACACAAATATGGATGGCAAAATTTCTTTCCAGGAATTCCTCGACCAGTGTTTACAGATTTAAATTTTGCCTACAAATTTACAAAATCTTGACTCCATTAAATAATGGATTCTGTATTTCCTGTGATAGTATACAGTTATAACTAACCGTCCAAAAGTGCTCCAGGATTTTTGTTATTATTTAAGATACACGATTTGTATTTCAGTATTTAGCACGAATTGTGCTGCAGTAAAGTGCAAAAATATACTATGTGCCTTCGCTGGTATTCCACCGACTGCACCCATTAGACAAGTTGTGTTGAAAAAGTAACACAGTCCCCCCCAATCCAGATAGTGCTTTGGTGTGTGCAAAAAAAAACCCACAAAAGTTTGGTTGGGGATCAAAGTTTGGGGGCTTGCTGACGATTTGGAAAAAAAGGTCAAGTGGATGGGTCAGACATTTCTAATGCATATGATTTACATTTTTCTAATACATTGTTTAATGGTTGTAGTGGGTAATATACCAGACACAAGACATGTTGTACACTATTTTGTACAATTAATCAGATAGGTGGATGTCAATATCCAGTTCTGATATCATCTGGGGTTTTTGGGGTTTTTTTTTGCAGTCATCAGCTCAATCTTCACTCTACTATTAATGTCAATGTTCATTATCTATGTACAAAGAGTTGTACGTGTATATGGTTTACCAGAACAACTGATATTATCTTTCATCCAACGAATAAGAGGATAATTTCTCCAGTGAATAATATCACTACATCAAATGATACATGTAACAAGTGTCACAGATTTAAATATTATTCAATTACTTTATTATCTGTAAATGTAAATGAAGCAAACGGGGTAAGAGAACTGTAGATGCGAGATATTTGGAATATGCCTAGCCTCGCCCTGGCACCCATTGTCACATGACAGAATATCTCAATTTGTTTCGCTTCCAGCATGTCCTGGAATTTCTTGATCAGTGTCTACAGATTTAAAGTTTAGCTGCAAATTTCATTATTCATTATATAACGAGTAATGTGTTTCTTGTGATATTAAACAGTTATGCCTGAATTAGCATGGAGTGGGTATCATTATGTCTCCCCCAACTATGTTGGGGGGAGATATCTAGTGTTTGTGCTGTCTGTCTGGATGGATGAATGGATGTCTGTCCGTCCCCTTGCCTTGTCTGCAATATATCTTGAGAACTACTGGATGGAATTTCACCAAACTTGGATGGAAGCTTCATTGGGATAGCCCCCTCATTTGTTTTGGTGTGTGTGTGTGCATTCATCCATGTCCGGTGTCCGTCCATCTACTTGTACATGTATATACAGACCTTATCTGCAGGATATCTTAAGAACCACTGGATGGAATTTCACCAAACTTGGATGGAAGCTTCAGTGGGATAGCGCCCTCATTTGATTAGGTTTTGGTGTGTGTGTGTGTATTCATCTGTGTCCGGTGTCCATCCGTCCATCTACTTGTACATGTATATATAGGCCTTGTCTGCAAGATATCTTGAGAACTACTGAACGGAATTTCACCAAACTTGGATGGAAGCTTCATTGGGATAGCCCCCTTATTGTCCTCCGCCACGAAGTGGTGGGAGGACTTGGAAATGCTAGCCGTCCGTCCTTCCGTCCGTCCCTCCGTCCGTCCGTCCGTCCCACATCTTGTGAACGCGATATCTTGAGAACAATTCGACCAATCGACTTCAAACTTGAGAAGATGCTTCACATCAGTTAGACGGCCATTGGTATTGATTTTCACTGAAGTACGTAATCCAAGATGGCCGCCATCGACCATATTGGATTCTGTCGTCCCACATCTTGTGAACGCGATATCTCAAGAACAATTTGACCGATTGACTTCAAACTTGAGAAGGTGCTTCACATCAGTTAGACGGCCATTGGTATTGATTTTCACTGAAGTACGTAATCCAAGATGGCCGCCATCGACCATATTGGATTCTGTTCGTCCCACATCTTGTGAACGCGATATCTCAAGAACATTTCCACCAATCAACTTCAAGCTTGGGAATGTTCTTCACATCAGTCAGACGGCCATTGGTATTGATTTTCACTGAGGTACGTAATCCAAGATGGCCGCCATCGACCATATTGGATTCTGTCCGTCCCACATCCTGTGAACGCGATATCTCAGAACAATTTGACCGATTGACTTCAAACTTGAGAAGGTGCTTCACATCAGTTAGACGGCCATTGGTATTGATTTTCACTGAAGTACGTAATCCAAGATGGCCGCCATCGACTATATTGGATTCTGTTCGTCCCACATCTTGTGAACGCGATATCTCAAGAACATTTCCACCAATCAACTTCAAACTTGGGAATGTTCTTCACATCAGTCAGACGGCCATTGGTATTGATTTTCACTGAGGTCCGTAATCCAAGATGGCTGCCATTGACCATATTGGATTCCATCCGTCCCAGATCTTGTGAACACGATATCTCGAGAACAATTCAACCAATCGACTTCAAACTAGGGAAGGTTTTTCACATGAGTTAGACGGCCATTAGTATTGGTTTTCACTGAGGTACGTAATCCAAGATGGCTGCCATTGACCATATTGGATTCTGTCCATCCCACATCTTGTGAACGCGATATCTCGAGAACAGTTCGACCAATCGACTTCAAACTTGAGAATGTGCTTCACATCAATTAGACGGCCATTGGTATTGATTTTCACTGAGGTACAAATCCAAGATGGCTGCCATTGACGATATTGGATTCCATCCGTCTCGGATCTTGTGAACGCGATATCTCGACAACAATTTGACCAATCAACTTCAAACTCGTGACGGTGCTACACATCAGTTAGACAGCGATTGGTATTGATTTTCATTGTGGTAGTATGTAATCCAAGATGGCTGCCATTGACCATCTTGGATTTCACTCACCCATATTGTACCCATCTGTGTTGTGAACGCGATATCTTGATCTATTCCACTCATCGATTTATAAACCTCACCATCCACAAATCCATATACAACTACAGACTTACATTCAGTGTTACACTACCCATTACTGCTTCCCAAACCTCCTCAAATTGTCTCAACAATTCCAGATGAACGTCTCTTTCCACATACACATATCAACTTTCCAAGTTATATTTAAGGAGATATTGGAAGCGTATATGCTGTATGCTCTCAAACAGGCTACTTGGCGGAGGACCTGCTAGCTACTCAGCTTGTTTGATTAGGTTTTGGTGTGTGTGCATGCGTTCATCCGTGTCCGGTGTCCGTCCGTCCGTCCATCTACTTGTACATGTATATACAGGCCTTGTCTGCAAGATATCTTGAGAACTACTGGAAGGGATTTCACCAAACTTGGATGGAAGCTTCATTGGGATAGCCCCCTCATTTGATCAGGTTTTGGTGTATGTGTGCATGCATTCATCCGTGTCGGGTGTCCGTCCGTCCGTTCATCTACTTGTACATGTATATACAGGCCTTGTCTGCAAGATATCTGGAGAACTATGTGACGGAAGTTCACCACACTTGGATGGAAGCTTTATTGGGATAGCCCTCTCATCTGATTAGGTTTTGGTTTGTGCGTGCGTTCGTCTGTCCATGTACTTGTACATGTATATGTATATACAGGCCCTTTCTGCAAGATATCTGAAGAACTACTGGACAGAATTTCGCTAAACTTGGATGGAAGGTTCATTGGGATAACCCCCTCATTTGATTAGATTTGGGTGTGTGTGTGCATTTATCCATGTCCATCGTCCGTCCGTCCATCTGATTGTTCATGTCTATACATACCTTGTCTGCAAGATATCTGGAGAACTACTCGACGGAATTTCACCAAACTTGGATGGAAGCTTCATTGAAATGGCCTTATGATCTAATTAAGTTTGGGTGTGAGCTAGTGCTTACGTGGATCCATGCAAAATGTGCTTATCTGTCTGTCCAATTTTTGTTCACTCCATATCTTGGTAACTACTGAAGGCAGATGCATGAAACTTCTATACGGTACAGCATGTATACTATAGGTGTGGCTCTTGTATGTTTTGCATCTTTCCTATACTTATTGCTACATTCATTTTATAGCACTTTCCCTTAAATTATGTGCCCACTCAAGGCAAGGTGGGCGGTTGGGGGAGACGTATGTTTTTGCTTAAAAAAACAACCAGCATAGGCTTCATGCCAGAGCGGCAACTCAAGGGTCAAAGCGGAACCTCTAGTTCCCAGTTGTTTGGACTTTACTCAAGTATGAGTACATTGTGGCATTCAGTATCTCAGATGGCATTCTATGGCTTGGTTACTTTCATTGTATAAATATATCCAAAGTCTCGTTTAACCTTGAATTTATATCATATGTGAGCTCATACTACATGTAGTATATTGCGAGATTTCCCTGGATTGCCATGCTTTTCATTCCAGTTATTTTGTCCTAACCAAAATATGGGCATGTCTCAGGTGAAATTGTTCATATTTTACTTGTGAACTGAATAGTTTGGTTGGTCGCCATGACGCACAGTTAAGTAACATAGTACCAGTGAATACATTCTCATTGAAGTTCACAGGTGTATGCCCACATATACACATATTATTGTTATACTGATGAACTTGGAAGTTGTATTTTTCAAAATGTACACGTACCACATACTGTAACACAAGATCTGCAAGTTCAGGTTTTCCTACGCATGTTAGATAGCAGTAAATGTGGGACGAGTCATGGATTTTCTTGAAGAACTTTAGTTTAATAATGTTAAGAGGACTTGATCCACTGCCTACAATAACTGAATCAGCTTATATATATAGCAAGTCAGAGGCTGTAGAATCATATGACAGGATAATGATATGGTTGAATAAGAATTGGTCACCTCAGGCCTCACCTGATAGGGAGATGGATCCTGAGGGAATTCACTTAACCCATTTCTTCTAATCTTTCAGATGGCAGAAGTTAACTTCAGCCATCCACAGAGAGAAATTCTGCTAACATTCCACCAAATTTACTTGCTGTATTTTCAGTTTTGGGATAGATAACATATCGATGCCACAGTAGTTAGCCTCAGTTAACATAAAGATGAGGGTTTTTTTTCTACTTCCAAGTCTAAAATTGCTGTTCTGATATTTTAGGAGAAATAGGGTAAGGTGTGTGATCCATTTCTCGGATAAATGTTTTTCGGTGATATATTAAGATATTACTTCTCTCACAGGATGGAAGTTTGCACATGATCTAGATAGAACTTGCCCATTTTGTTGCCAAATTGCAAGAAAATCTATCCAGCGCTTTGGTTTCTATGGAATAACATTACAAGCCCGATGTCAATGAGCCTGGATGAATTTTCATGAAATTTTGGATTCAGAATAGAAAACTGTCTCTATGTTGGGCGAAATTTCACTGCTGTGAGAAATCATTCACCCATGAAAATAGATTCACACTTTAGTATACCGAATGTGTTTCCTTGGATTTACATGCCCACCTGGGATAATCATTCCCACCTTAAGAATATTTTCCTGCCAGGAGGGGACAATTAAATGGCTACACATGTTAAATTCGCTCCAATCAAAATACTAGATTCTGACAAATATACATATATACTCTGCTAGTCTTGAATCAGGTCACCTGGTCCTATGCTCTGTCAAGTCATGAAAGTGAAAAAACCCCACAATTTTGTACTGCTTCAATAGTCTTTCTGACTCGATGACCAGTGAAAAATTTTAATTTCTGACATTAATAATGTGAAAGTCATTATTAGCTATTAGCACATGTACATTGTATCTATTCAAAATGTTACATTGGGAATTGTGATGTATGCATAATATTAGATAGACCTAAATTTGCATAGGCTTGAATGAGCCATATTAGCCATTATAAATCTTTTTGTTTTTTTCTAAACCCCAAAATTACCATTGAGTTGTGGATTGTTAGTAATGGAGAAAAATAGATTTTCCCATTTCAGAAGACAAAATTATCATTGTTACTTAATATTCATTATTACTAATATACTGCTACATGTAATTTTAAATTTGTTAAAACTAGATTTGTCTTTTAATTTTCAAATTATTATTTTAGTATCTTGTGATATTTACACACCATATATATGAAGTTGCATATTGGAATTCCATGACATATATTATGTACATATTATAATTTTTGTTAACTGGATAATCAAAAAAAGTTGTTTCCCCCCCTTCTTTATTGTTGTTTGGCTCCTTCTAGAAAATGTAGTTAGCTGTTGGAAATTGAATGCAGGACTCACCATGAATTAAGATACAATGTATTTCACTGGCTTAATTCAGGCCTTTCCAGATTTAAAACAAAGTGTCATTGCAACATATATTTTTATTTTTTCAGGGCCTTGACCAGAAACCAAATATTTTGTTTGTGGCTAAACCAAGTTATTCTTCACCGTAAAATATTTTATATAGCTGGTCATGTATTTAAAGTCCAATCCAGTCGCCCGGAGGTTGATGTAAATTGCCCACTTATTGCCAGAGGAGACTGCTATGGCCAGATAACAGTAATTTCCATTTTGCCCGACTTATCACATGTAAAATTGTGGATATGTCTGGCTTGTTCCAGGAATAGATTTTCATGTAATTCCACCTTTTAGCTGTGATTATGTACTCGTGTTACGGCTGTGGACCTGGTACATCTCCCATTGAAATCGCCAGCCAAAGGGTCTAGAATATATGCAAATATCTTTCGTTTAAAAATTTTGTGAATTGGCTATAGAGAGCGGCAACAATAAATAATAATAATTTTCAAAAATACCTTACCGTTGTTACTATATGTGAAGATATTTGAAGAACCTTCTAGTTACGAGCTCTGTAAAGGTAAACTCCATGCAACGAGAATTCGTTCATCGTTGAAACCGCAAAAGTGGAGCATGTTATACGAGAAAGACTGTTAATTTACATTGGTTCAATATTACATGCACATGACCATTTATTGTACTTCTTTACAATAAAATAATATTTCCTTAATTGTTACCGTAGTAATTTCCTTAATTGTTACCGTAGTTCTTTATATGGAAGGCGAGTTCATTTTCATGATGTTGCCATGGAAATCACAAGAACCATCGCAATGAACCCAAATTTGATAGTTTTGTGGTTGACCACCCAACAATGCAACAGAGCAAATTCAAAATCTCTAGCTGCAACAGTTGAGCTTGCATCGCGTTCACGTCATCATATGGCCATGAAGTAGCGATAGCTCGTATTACATGGGAAAATTCATGGGTAAAATCTTCCATAATGGCCATGATGTAGCGATGGCTCGTAAGGGAAGATGCGGAGGCCAGAAGTGGGGGAGTGTCGAGGGCGAGTAGATATGTCCACCTAATGGTCTTCTTCAACCAAGAGGCCACCGTATTCTTGGTGACGTCACGAGTAGCAGCTGAATGAAGAGAGAAAAACAAGTCGGCGAAAAACCCCGAACTGGTTCGGTACAGGTGAGGTAGTGACGTATTGCTCATACAGGACATAATAGGATGTCGTTATCAAGGCCATGAACAAAATCTGTAAATGCTAGGATAGAACACAGACGTAGAGCACAAGGACCTAGGCGCACAGCCTCATAGGGCGATGAACTCGGGAGTGGTCAGAAAAAGATACGGGGATCAATCTGCCGTCCAGGTCATCGACTTCCTCTCCAGGGTGAAAGCTTGGATAGAAGCCAAGGCGAAGGCCGTCAGGAAAAACAGATTAGTAGGAAACAGCTTTAATAGAGGCTGACGTTTTGGTTCGAAAGGTGGGCAAAGAAGAGCACTACGAACCACCCCAATAACCCACATCGGTAGTAGTTGTCGGGTACGGCGAGACTGTAAGGCGAGTATGTCCACTTAGATTGATAGAGCTGTAATGTGGAAGATCGGTTGGTGGAAACCATCGTTTCTGCAACTTCTGCTGGAGAAATCCTGGTAGTGCACCCTGGATAGTCTGCAGACGTGTAAGTTGCACCACTGGGAGCTGTGGGCTATCCCGTGAGCATGACGCAACAGGCTGGGCCAAGCTGGTAGGCAGCGTGGTGGAGCGGTGAGAAGAGGAACCAGAGCCGGAAAACCATGCACGGTTGACGAGGCCACCAACGGAACAACGAGCAGGATGACGCAGTTGTGTTGAGCAATCTTAGAACTTCCTGAAGCAGGCAATGAGAGGGTAGGCATATGCAAGGAAGTTGTCCCAGCTGATCGATAGAACAGCGATGACGAAGGCTCGAGGGTCCAAAAATGGGTTGACGAAGAGGGAGAGCTGTGCATTGTTCCTCATCGCAAACAGGTCGATTAAGGGGCACTCCCAGATGCTGATGATGCGTTGGAAGACCTCTGGATGAAGCTCCCATTCGGTTAAAGTACGGTGTCGGGACGAAAAGGTGATCCGCTAAGACATAGAGCCAACCCGGAACATGGCAAGCGGTGAGATGGCAGTGATGTAGTAGAGCCCAGTCAAAGAGAGTCCCAACCAGATGAAATGTTGAGTAAGATCGGGTGGTACCCATCTAGTTGATGTAAGCAATGACAGTAGAGTTGTCCGTTGCGATGAGACTCTCTAGGGACGAATACACGAGAAGACGACTCCAATACTGAACTGCTAGGATGACTGTCTTCATCTCCAAAAGGTTGATATGAAATCTGGCATCCGACCTCGGCCATCTGGCGGACACCTCTAGTTCGTCTAGATGGACTCCCCAACCTGACACGGAATCATCGGTGTAGAGATGATAATCTGGAGTCGGAGATAGGAAAGGAACTCCCCGCATGACATTGTGACGGGACTGCCACCAATCAGATGTGGATATAGAGACGTCAAACCGGAACTGGAGGATTGACATCTGAAGATATGGAAGAAGATGGTACTGCAGCGGCCGAACATGGAGACGCCCGTAGAGAGTAACGTCCTGCGTGATGAGAGAAGACCTAGAAGATCTTGCCAGAGATGAAGGGGCTGTGAAGACGATGACAAGAACTTAGTACCAAAGTCGGAAGCTTGATTGACCGGTCTACCGGACGAAACTGTGCCGGTACCAACTCAAGTCTTCTGAGGGTGAGCGGTGAAGTACACAGGCCCGGATCGATGAAACCGACATCATCTAGAAATGAGGAAGGTAGTGACAGGTGAAGTTAGTTGAACCATCTCAGATCGATGACCATGCGCATCGAGAGATAAACCTGGGCTGGGTCTGGAAGATGAAGAGGAATCCATTTCTTAATGAATCTAGATCTTCTCACTCTGTAACGTTCCAATTTAGTAGAAGTACTGCCGAAGCAAGTACCTCCACTCCTCGCGAATACCAGGCCAAACAGACTCAATTGCGTTATTGAACATGAACTCAGAAGTCAACGGCTGGTGCATCAGTTGGGTTCTAGCTGAAACCGGACCCCGACCTAGGAGTAGGGCAGAAATGCTAGCACTGAGACTGAAGGGAGAAGCATAAGAATACGTGCCAGCCACATGACAGTTAGACTTGTTCAGCGCGTCAAGAAAAACTCCGTAGGTAGGAAAGGTGATCGGGAGACAGAAGAATCGACCCATCAATCTGACGGAAGGCAGGATCGAACGCGAGTCGAGCTGTGGTGACAAAACCCGGTCGGTATGACGTAATACGCTGAATGGCGAGAAAAACATCTCCTGAAGATGATAAACTCCCTAGGATGAGAGGCTAAGGGAGGACGGCTTGGAAAACTTCAATACTTGATCCAAAACGCGGTCCGGTACAGGAGATTTGTCTGGGAGAAAAACCATCGTGGAGTTTGTAAAACGTGAACGAAGGTTCCCGTAAGAAGTAAATATGAACGCCCATTCCGGAAATGGAGCACAGGAAGTGAGAGTTGACGTCAACGAAGGTCCGGACGAAAAGACACAAGAAAAACCGCTGTCACACGCTTGCGTCAAGAACGAGTAGAAAATAGAGACAGCACTTGTAGGCTCGGACATCACAGGAATGAAAGCAGTCAGAGCCGCCATCTTATCCGCAAACGTAAACGCATCCGTGTCGACAGAATTGATGTTCGCTGGGAGCGATGACTCCCGAACAGACGCAGAAGACGAACGACGATCAGGCTTTGAAATATCGTCGAGGCCCCGATGAAAAGACGTAGATGCAATAGGGAAAGACCGGTCATATAGCAACCAGAGGCGTGGCAGAAATGTGACGTAAAAAGTAGACGGAAAACAGACGATCAAGTGGAAGACATGGTTGTCATACGTTGATCGAAGGTAAAGATCCGCAAGCAGAAACCCACTGGCGAGGCGGTGACCGAGAAACGGCGTCATGAAGATCTGGAATGACGACAAGATGATAGGGAACGGCATAGAACGTCGGACGGGTGAACGGAGAAGCCATGGTCTTGGAAGGCAGTAGCGCAGCCAAGAAAAATACCTCATTAATTTCACAATTTGAACTGACCAATCAAATGTTTCTATACAAGTAAGATAACTGGTGTTTTTCAATAAAAACCATGAAAACAATGTTCAATCCTGAATCCCCATCAAATTTGAGGTCAAATTCCTAACAGTCCTCAAATGTATTAGATCAATTGATCATACAGTTAATAATGGTAATCAAATTCATGAGGATCAAAAAATGCTGTAGCCCAAAAAGATGTTTTGGACGAAGCAGTCGTAGAAGAAGGACGGGCAAAGAATGTTGAGGTGAAGTCAAAGCCCGTTGTAGCAGAGTACTTAAGGCTGAGGCTGAACATCAGCAGTAGTCGATTGAATGGAAGAAGCCGGAGCCCATAGAGTAATTTGGTAGGCACATTCAATTGTAAGCATAGTGCTTACCGGTACGCAAGGTGTATTGTATGGCCCCGACCTGCGTGACGTCGAGGACAAACAACAATGAAAGTGACTGGCAGAGAGTCCTCTGCGTGATCTCTTTCTTGATAAAAAAATATCAACGAATAAACAGATAACACTCGACTTATCAAGAGAGTAAATTTTGGTAGTGACACTCAACTGTATGCCTAGTGTGTACGCTACCATAAGTGAATAGCCCTTAAACATGTGAATGGCCCTTAAACATGCGTGATGTCGAGGGCAAAACAACAACAACGAAAGTGAATGGCAGAGAAATCAAACATTTATAGACAATGTTTCTGTTTGTAACTAAGTCAAACCTGCTTTAATTAATCCCTTTAATCCCTTATTAATTGCACAATCAAACGTAGAAAACGGAAGTTTAAAAGAAAAAGTTAACTCCCCTAGGAGAGAGTTGTCCGCCCCTAGGAGAGCTCTCCATTCAATTCCAGCGTGGCCACTATAAAGGCGACTGTAGCCTCATTCCTATCCTCTTTCTCAAACCGAGACCAGTAGTGAAACAAGGCCGCGGTACGAGGGGACGGAAGGGTGGGCACATTAAATTAAAGCAGGTTTGACTTAGTTACAAACAGAAACATTATCTATAAATGTTTGATGTTTGCTACCTAAGTCTTAAACCTGCTTTAATTAATGCCCTAGTACCAACATACGGAGGTGGGAACCTCGGTCTTGTAGTAGATCAAAGTAGGCTAAGTGACCGCTGGAATGACACAGAAACATGGGCATAGCATGAACAATCCATAATCAACAAATGAAACCTTGGTCATTAACATAAAAAGGTTAAACATGTGAATAAGATACTGATGTACTTATCTTCGATTGTTCACAGCCATGTAGCTGTGCTTGTGGTGTGGAAATTATTAGTTTCCCCCCCGAGAGAGAACCTCAGCCTTACGGGGGATAGGTCTACTCGGGAAGCCGTCTATACCAAGAGAGAACCTCAACCACTCGGGACATACGGTCTACTTGGTAAGGCCTATTTATCTTGGCCGTTCCTAAGACCGGGTGAGGCAGAACTGGTCCGGGCCTAGCGATCGCCAAGTCACACCACTCTCAGTCCACAATCGTCTTCCATCCAACTTGCATTTAGGGAGTTGAGTGCAGAAGACGGCGCTGAGATCATGAGAAGGACGTCAGATTCAACCTGAAGGACACAATCAAAACCGCAGTTAAGGTAAAGATCACACTCACCATGGATACATACATCTTAGGGTGATGATACAGTGTCTGACATCTCTTTTAGAGGATCCAACGTCGTCCATCTGACTTATTTCTTCCTTCAATATGAGATCAATCAATTGTGGACCAATAGTATGAATGAGATGAGATGATACAGCAATTTGCAGATTTGCTGTGATGATTCAAACTGCCGCCCCCCCCCTATTTTTTGGAATTTAGTTGACCACGTGCTGGGCCGCTATTAACGGCCCAAGCGTGGATATCCCTTCTGACTGGACTGACATATCTCTCAGATAGAAGTTGGTGAACGTGGAGTTCGCCGTCCAGGCACAAGATTGGACAATGTCATGGAGGGACAGATTCTTCCATAATGGCCATGACGCGGCAATGGCGCGAATCTCATGAGAAGAGGCATTCGACAACAGAGGGGGAGCGTCTATGGCCAATTGATAAGACCATTTAATGGTTTTCTTCAACCACGCGGCGATGGTATTTTTGGTAATGTCACGCAAAGCCGACGGCCGAAGAGACAGAAATAACAGGCGCCGAGAGCCGCGAGCAGAGTCGGTACGAGTAAGATAGTGGCGAATAGCCCGGACCGGGCATAACAGGAGGTCGTCTTCGAGCCCATGCACAAAGTCTGACAACGCAGGAATGGAGTACGATCGTTGAGCGCACGGACCTGAATGCACAGACTCATTTTTGGCAATAAATTCAGGAATGGGCCGAAAAGAAATGCGAGACCAATCCGCCGTCCAGGTCATAGAAGATCTTTCAAGAGCATGAAGTTCAGATACTCTAGACGCTAAAGCAAACGCCGCCAAAAAGGCGGTCTTATAAGACACAGCTTTTATAGAGGCGGATTCCAAAGGTTCAAAGGGTGGGCGAATCAGAGCACACAGAACCACACCAATATCCCATTTCGGTAACAGATGGCGCGTACGGCGAGACTGTAACGCGAAGGCGCGAATGAGCGCAGAGATATTATCGTTTAGACTAATGTCTACACCCGAAGTAAGGCGTAACACCCTAGCCAGGGCAGATCGATACCCTTCAATGGTGCTGATTTGAAACTTCTTATCACGATGAAGATGAAGGAGAAAGTCAGCTACTAGGGAAACAGAGGCAGAGTCGGGATCGGCATCATGTCCTCGGCACCAGGAGACGAAATAGGTCCATTTCGCCTGATAGAGCTGCGATGTGGAAGATCGATTGGCTGAAACCATCGTTCGTGCAACCTCTGCTGAAAATCCCTGGACTGCGAGTGCATTCTGGATAGTCTGCAAACGTGTAGGTTGAGCCACCGAGGGTTGTGATGAAAAATCCCGTGCGGTTGACGTAACAGTTCGGGCCACACTGGCAAACGACGTGGCGGGGCGGTGAGAAGCGGGAGCAATACCGGAAACCACTGTCGCCGAGGCCACCACGGGACTACGAGTAGAATGATGCAGTCGTGACGGGCAATCTTCTGAAGTACTTCCAGAATTAGGGCGATCGGCGGGTAGGCATAAGCTAGGAAGTTGTCCCAATTGATTGACAGGGCGTCGATGTCGAAGGCTTGAGGATCCCGAATCGGACTGACAAACAGGGTCAATTGGGCGTTGTTTCTCGTAGCAAACAGATCGATCAGCGGCGACTCCCAGATGGTGGAGATCTGCTGGAACACCTCCGGATGAAGTTGCCACTCGGTCTGAAGAACGGTGTCCGGACGTGATAAGCTGTCCGCTAAGACATTGAGCCGACCCGGAACATGGCGGGCGTGTAGATGAATGTGATGAAAACGAGTCCACTCGTAGAGATCCCACACAAGGCGAAACATTGGAAGCGACCATGTTGTTCCCAACTTGTTGATGTGAGCAATCACTGTGGAATTGTCCGTCGCAATGAGAAGAGACGAGTACATGAGACGATGACTCCAATGTTGCACCGCCAGAATGACTGCCTTCATCTCCAGAAGGTTGATGTGAAGACTGGCATCCAACGTTGACCATCTGCCGGATACTACTAATTCGTCCAGATGGGCACCCCAACCGGTCTCGGACGCATCGGTGTACAGATGATGACTCGGAGCCGGAAAACGGAATGGAACGCCATGCATGACGTTGAGCCGGGATTGCCACCAGATCAGATATGGATGAAGAGACGTCAATACCGATACCGATGGATTGATGGAAGGTGTCTGTAGGTAAGGATACAGATGATACTGTAGTGGACGCACCTGTAGTCGGCCGTAATGAGTTAGGTCCTGAGTGGAAGTGAGCAAACCTACCAAACTTTGCCACTGTTGACGTGTCCGTGACGTTGATGACAAAAACTTTCGGATCAACAGCTGAATTTTGTCCCAACGATCTACCGGAGGATATACCAGTTGATGATGAGTATCGAACACTGCGCCGATGTAACGGCGAACTTGAGCCGGGACCAACTCTGACTTGAGAGGATGAGGGATGAATCCTAGATGACGTAAGACCAGAAGCGTGAACTGGACTTGCACGTTGAGACGAGACTCGTCCGCTGCCCATAGGAGGATGTCGTCTATATAAACCTCTATCTGAATACCCCGCAGGTGTAGAAAAGCCATGACCGGTGAGGTAATGCGGGTAAACAGCCAAGGGGCTATGTTGACCCCGAATGGGAGAACCTGCCATTCGAAACGACGTTCGTTGACGACGAAGCGGAGATAACGGCGATGACGAGGATGAATTGGAACATGAAGATACGCGTCCTGCAGATCGACTGAGGCCAGCCAATCCCGAAGATGTACACGGGCCCGAATCGATGAAACAGTCGGCATCTTGAAATGAGGGGGGGGGGGGCGAGATGAAACTTGTTTAACACTTTTAGATCGATCACCATCCGCATCTGGGGCGAGTCTTTCTTGGGAACCAGAAACACGTGGCTGTAAAACCCAAAACTGTCCTCTGTCGCCGGTAACTCTCTGACCGCTCCCTTCTCGATGAGCGTGTTGACTGAAGACAGAAGAGTCTGCACGTGACTCGCGGAGACTGGTAGGCGGGATGGGCGTGGCCAAACGATAAGTTTGGGAAGGGAACGAAAAGTGAACAGGAAGCCGCGCTCCAAAACTCTCAAAATCCAGGTGTCGTCGGTGATGAGGCGCCAATTGTCTACGAAGTATTGAAGGCGGCCGCCCACAACATGATGACTGAACGACCGGAAAGCAGGAGGCTGCAAAACTTCGGCTTGATCGGATACGGGAATTTGATAGTCATTTACTGGAACGACCACCCCTCTTGGTTGATTTACCACGAAAGGAACGGCGACCTCGGCGTGGAGGTTTGTCAATACCCCGAAACCTCCCCCGAGCGCCGCCATCTTGATGGGTGGAAGAGGAGTTACGACCCCGCTTCGGGCGACGATCCGACGAACCACCCCGAGCAACAGCCCCAATCAAGCGCGCAGTACGTTCCTCGCGGATGACAGGTACAACGGACTCAATAGAATTGTTGAAAATGGCGCTGGAAGTTAATGGTTGATGAAGCAGAAAATCCTTAACCATAAAGGAGACGTCCGGCTTGACAGCCTTAAGTAAGGCGTTGCGTTGCGCTTGGAGAAGCGAAACGTATGAATAAGAAGTGGCCTCAATAACTTGATGGTTAGCCTGCACTAGGGTTTCAATGAAACCCCGCAAATAAGCAACGCGACCCGGAGACAAAGAAGTCGATCCATCGTCCAGGCGTAACTCAGGATCCAAAGCAATCCGCGAAGTAGCCAACAAAAACCAATCAGTGACTGAAGAAGCACGTTGGATTGCCAATAACATCTCTTGGATATTCTCCACAAACTTGGAATTGAATTCAAGTGGAGTCGACTTAACTGATTTAGAAACCTGAGATAAATCTCGATCACGCTTGGGTGGTTTGTCAGGTAACACGTTATCATGAAGACCATGGGAAACTCGGAAACGAGGCTTCTTAAATTTATTGTCATCTTGTAATTGACGATCAAATTTGTCTAAATGATCCGCCCATGCTGGTGACGGAGCACATGTACGAGGAACACCCGGCTTGGGAGTAGCTAATGCAGAATCCGCAGCTGTCCGGCACTTATCACTAGAAGAACCAACCTTCGAAGGGACGGGCATATCCGGAACCAACGCTAAAAGCGCCTGCATACTAAGGAAATGATCCATCTTCGACGTATCTTTGACACTAACCCGAGAGGAAGAAGAATCATCCGACTCACTCGACGAAACCGGAGACTGAGAACAAGACGATAAATCATGATCCACCAAATGATCAAGAACAGGGGCTCGTTGATAATGAACATGGTAATCTTGATCAGAGGGAGCCGAAACCCTAGGGAAACGGTGAGAAGGATCAGGAGAATGAACTGTCGACGTACGAGAACGGCGTACCGGAGAACGGGAGGGCCGTAAATTAGTACCAAAATGAACCGGTGGACGAGAACTACGGATCGGAGAACGAGATCGTCGAACCGGGGCAATAGAATCACGAACAGGTGAAAACAAACGATGAGGTGGTGAACCCGAGCGTTGTGTACGAGAACGTGAATGGTAATGTGAACCTGAGTGTCGTGTAGCAGTATGTGAACGACGATGTGAAGAATCAACAATTGCGGGGATTGATGTTCGTAAGCCCGCAACCTGAACACTTAATGGTAGAACCGAACAGGCTTCCATAGATTTTTCAGAATTAGGAAAACTATGTCTAGTCTTAACCCGTAAAGGAGAAATTGACACTCTACGTCGTTTCTTTGATTTCTTCCTACTAACAGGTACATGTGGAGAACCGATAGGTAAAGGAGAAATAACCTGGGGTGAAGATTCCTTTTGTTCGACGGGAACAATAGACTGGCCAGGCTTGACCGACCTGGCCTTTGTTGAGCGTAACAAAGGAACTGGATTTGGATCGACCCTAGACAATGACACTCCGGACCGGGTCAAGCTGTCTAGCAACCTGGAATTATCATCGTGTAGGACGGTACCGCTTGGAGGTATACAAACTGACACGGGAGACTGAGGGTCTTGACCAGCTCGGTCAAGATCCTCATTACACTTTACATCATTAACTAAAGAAATCTCTAAGACCCGTCTGTCGATCTCCGACAAAGACGGGTCATCACAAGCATGTAACAGAAAAGCCCGACGGGCCTGGGCATAATTCTTCCAGGCCGCCGGATTCCATAATACACATTCCGCGCACGTGGACGCCCGGTAACATAAATCTTTACAAGATAAACAAGCCGTATGAGCATCTAAAGGGGATAAATTTTTCCCGCACGTACGACAAGGAATACCAGTCGGAACTTCAGACATAATAATACAGTAAGTAAGTTCCGAATGAATAACAAAAACAAGACTTGATAAAGGATATTACACCAGCGAGACAACAACAACCAATGTTGTAA
>JAVTVY010052239.1:0-27763 GCA_036873755.1 Hanleya hanleyi | reverse complement strand
ATAAGTTATCCAACACCTTCTCCCAGCGCTTCATGGTGACAAAATGATGATGGACCCTGGCTCTATCGTTTACTTATAACGGGTATATCTTGGGCCTGAGTTTCTTTCTGATTTTCTTCGTGGACTTCCACAGTGGCCATGGTCAATGACCAGTCCAACTCGTCTGATGACCGCTTGATAAGCACTTCATCCACATCCACCACGGCATCTTCCAATGCAGACCATAGATCAGTGTGAAGGGTAAAATGCACTGTACCTCCATCTAGCCGAGCCAATTGAGCAAAGAAAGGGCCGCGTCGGATGTACACATCGTGACACAAGTGGATGAGGTCGCCGTCCAGTTCACCAGACAACACCCGTTTGAATTTGGTCCAGCCCTCTCGGGACAGATGAATGTGAGCCGGGCACGGTTGTGTAGGGTCCGCATCACAGATGTCTCCCACCACCTCCTCCATGATATCGACCTTATCCGCATACACGTGCAGGAAAACCTCGGGGGTCAAGCTGAAATACGCCAGTACTATATGCTCCGTCATGGTCAGTACGTGAATGGTACCAGATTTCACTGTCTCTCGTATTTATAGGGAGAACCCCGTGAGATCAAAGGACCAGGTGGTCATGTCATTGGGCTGACTGAGTGTAGCGGGGTAATCAATGGCATCGTCGTCGGGTTCATGTAGTTGTTCATGGGGTTCAGCCATTGGCCCCGCGGCTTCATCACGGATTTTTTCTTCTTCTTCATCGTTCTGGCCCGTCATGTGTGTGTGGGTGGCTTCATGAGGTGACCCTGTCATTCCAGCCTCTGCGCATTCTATACATATAGTATTTTCTCCATCCGCTTTTTTTTCATTAGGTTCATCTAGTGCGTGTTCGATAGCATGAGCCCATGCCAATTGGTGGGGTGATCGATCGTCGGGTATAAATAACTGGTCCACCAGAGGGCCTATTTTCTCCAAGGCTGACCACAGAGAGGGAGTTAGGAGGAAACTTCGAGCCGGCTCTTGGTAGCGTCCTACCCGTGGGTAGAGCGCAGTATGGTATACGTAGTTGGCCTTGTCCAGGTGGATCAGGTGTCCGTCTAACTCTCCGCTCAACACCCGTTTAAACTTAGTCCACCCATCACGCGGTAGTGTCACCGTATTCGATAAAGTCTCAGGGGACGCCCTCCAATCCCCGCCACTATCTTCCACCAGAGTCACATAATCTTCATAAACGTATAATCCCACCTGGTAAGGTGTAAGGGGGAGGATGGCTCGTAGGACGGATGACATGCTTGGTCCAAATGTCGAACGGTGAATGACACACACTCTGTCTGACCCTGGTATTTATAGTGTCAATACCACAGCGCCAGGGTGAATAGGGCACAGACTAGTATGAAGCCAACCAGCCGGTGCTGGTTGCGGCGTGAGCGCTCGTGGTCCATAGCCCGAGCATCAAGGATGGCTGTCATAGTCCAGTAGTGGTGAGTGATGGCACGCCTCTCCAGCGAGTGCACTCTGTGGAGGACCGCTTCTGTGAACTCGTTCAGGATCTGGCGTCGTCCCTCGTTGTCGTCGCCATCTGCAAACATGGACCGGACCACTGCTCGGTAACCGTGAATGAATTCACCACGGTGGCATACTGTAAAATGCGAGTCGCATGGGGCTGGATCTCCGCCATGGCTCTGTAGAAATGTAGGTGTGGGATCCAGAGGGACATGTTTTATAGACCAGATGTAGCTCTACGGGTATAGTCCGTGATACGTACTATTCTGATGGGTTAGTCCAAAAAAAGGGAGCAACAACAACAACAACAACACAGATTACAGATCAATCCTTTTATTATGCGTGAACAACATAGAAATGCATGTACTGACCTGTCTGTGGGAGGTTTCCCACAATGGCGTTCACCTTCGCGTCTTTTCGTGTACGTCCGTGTCTTTTCGTTAAAGTCCGTGTATCTTCGGTAAAGTCCGTAGGCATTGGGCAAGGAAGCTTTTTCCCGAGACCGAATCACCGCCAGACATGACTGCATCACCGCGGATGAATACATTCTTGCACTCACTCACACCACAGGTCGAGTGAGGTATCAAATTGAAGCATAGGTGAAGGAGCATTTAATGGACTGGGTGTGGAGTTGACATATCGATAAAAAATGGATATGACCTTGAACTGATCACGTGACCTCCACGTGAGGGAAAAACCCCAGAACCAAGTCAGTACATGCATCCCATAGTCCCAGGTCACGCCCGATTCACGCAGACCGGAAGTGACGTCATACACCTGCGCACAACCGTGATGGAAAAAACCCAGAACCAAGTCAGGACATGCATTCCACACAGGCAGAATGCAGGCAGGCAGACAGGAAGGCAGGCAGGTAGGAGGGCTGGCTGGCTGGCTGGCTGATCAAGTCAGGTCAGGTAAGTCAGATTGAATACACCCCTTTCCCTAAAAATAGACTCCTTTTATACATTTTGCTACTCGCGGCCATCTTGTACCCACCTCCCACATCTCACTGACACTGGCGGCCATCTTGTACCCACCTCCCACCAAATCACACTCGCGGCCATCTTGTACCCACCTCCCACATCTCACTCACACTGGCGGCCATCTTGTACCCACCTCCCACATCTTCCACTCACTGGCGGCCATCTTGTACCCACCTCCCACATCTTCCACTCACTGGCGGCCATCTTGTACCCACCTCCCACATCTCACTCACACTGGCGGCCATCTTGTACCCACCTCCCACATCTCACTCACACTCGCGGCCATCTTGTACCCACCTCCCACATCATGACACTCGCGGCCATCTTGTACCCACCTCCCACATCTTGCACTCACTCACACTCGCGGCCATCTTGTACCCACCTCCCACACATCTATATATAGAGCGATAGATATCTTGATTATCATGATTTGTGAACATTGGCGGCCATCTTGTACCCACCTCCCACATCTCAGTCACACTCGCGGCCATCTTGTACCCACCTCCCACATCTCAGTCACACTCGCGGCCATCTTGTACCCACCTCCCACACATCTATATATAGAGCGATAGATATCTTGATTATCATGATTTGTGAACATTGGCGGCCATCTTGTACCCACCTCCCACATCTCACTCGCACTCGCGGCCATCTTGTACCCACCTCCCACATCATGACACTCGCGGCCATCTTGTACCCACCTCCCACATCTTGCACTCACTCACACTCGCGGCCATTGTACCCACCTCCCACACATCTATATATAGAGCGATAGATATCTTGATTATCATGATTTGTGAACATTGGCGGCCATCTTGTACCCACCTCCCACATCTCACTCACACTCGCGGCCATCTTGTACCCACCTCCCACATCATGACACTCGCGGCCATCTTGTACCCACCTCCCACATCTTGCACTCACTCACACTCGCGGCCATTGTACCCACCTCCCCCATGGCGGCCATCTTGTACCCACCTCCCACATGGCGGCCAATCCCACATGGCGGCCATCTTGTACCCACCTCCCACATGGCGGCCATCTTGTACCCACCTCCCACATGGCGGCCATCTTGTACCCACCTCCCACATGGCGGCCATACGCATGCGCACACCGCCCCATTTTACACACTTATGACGTCACACCAGGTTCTGCGCATGCGCAGTGAGGCGCTATCTCATCAATTTGCGTTATGTATACTACTGATCCCACATTTCCTTTGAGCTACACAAGATATTAATTAGTTTTTCTCTGTTTTCCAGTCGTTGGTTCATTATTGGAAACTTGAATTTATTTTACGTATTAGTCCGGCGAAATATGAACACATTGACAAGCTAATAGATGCGTATTGTCCTCGCGATGGAGGGGTGTGCATTTTGTGGAACACAGGTACCAGTGTTCGAAAATTAATCAGCAATATAACATATCTGACAGCGAAACAAATAAATTATGTGGTACATAGTCTCCATGTATGTTGAATATCTTGCCATTCTTGCTTTGTTGCAGTAAATTCTCAGCAAATTACCAACACCGGTCAGAAGCTACAAGGATCGGAAATCGCAGATGTGAACATTTTTTTTTTTTCGAAATTAACACCCCAAATCACAATACAACGAAACAATACGAGACAGAACAAGACTACATGTATATGATACGATACAATACAATAAAATGCAAAATAATACCATACATTACAATACAATATATTACAATTCAACATATTACAACTCAATACATTACAAAACAATACCATTCTAAACAATACCATACCATACAGTACGGTGAAATATACCATAATACAACACATCGCAGTACAAACACACATACACCTTTACATAAAAGAAGAAAGTTAACAAAGATTGTGAATTTTATATAATACGTTTGTACAACGTATAGTGGTAAACTTCAATTGATAATTTGATTAATAATTTATTGTCTCGTGAACAATGGGGAATACATGCTCCCCAGACATGCGCACTTTGGTACGCGCGACGCGAATGTCCGTCGCGTTTTGAAAGGCGACGTCGCCCTCTCCGTCGCGCGTCGCGTGTCGACTTTTACAATGTCAGGAGATAGGGCAAAAATCGACGTCGACTTTTGAAACACGACGTCGAGTTTTGGCCCATCTCTTTAACATTATAAAACCGACGCGCGACGGAGAGGGCGACGTCGCCTTTTAAAACGCGACGTCGACTTTTTTCGTCGCGCGTCGAGTTTTGATTCTTCAAAAAGGCGACGCACGACGCGCGACGCGAAAAGTCGACGTCGCGTTTTGAAAGGCGACGTCGCCCTCTCGGTCGCGCGTCGACTTTTACAATGCTAAGAGATAGGCCAAAAGGCGACGTCGACTTTTGAAACACGACGTCGAGTTTTGGCCTATCTCTTTAACATTGTAAAAGTCGACGCGCGACGGAAAGGGCGACGTCGCGTTTCAAAACACGACGTCGACTTTTCGCGTCGCGCGTCGTGCGAGTCTTTTGCAAGTCGACGCGCGAGATCAAATTGGCACAAATAGAACACCATAGATACCCCTTGTATTGGATGAACACAGAACTGATGAGGAAATGGGGAGAAATAAACATAACAATGATTTTTTAGATTAAAATTAAGAATGATCTTTAGGCCTAATCCAATTTTCAAATGACACGTAACTCACCTTTTCCTCTTCAAAGACAAATTAAAAAAACCAGGGTTAATTTATTTCTAATTGTTGGACAAATACCCCCCCGCTGTTTTAAATGTATTAGGACCCCACTCCCGACAAGTAGGCCTACATCCATTCGGAATAAAGTTAGATCTGATAAGACGATTGGCATAATTTTACAGCCCTAACATGCGTGGTCTAGGGGAGACAACTCTAATTGTATCAATAAAACAAAAACGAAAGTGAACAGAAAATCTGCTAACTAGAGAAACTCAGAAAGAAAGAAGCATGGCCCGTCAAGTTTATGGCATAAGTTATGGCATGTCTTAAAAAATATCGAGCAACACATTGGCCTTTTTGTCAGATAATGGTCAACGAGGACACAAGCCCTGGATTCGTGACCTGACCTACCCCTAATAAAGCTGCCGGGGCAGTGATGCGTGCATGAGGCGTGGCGCACTCGAGTCTCGTGATACCGGCGGTTGCAATCGACGGTTGGGGATTGCCGGCCGGTCTTCTGTTCTGGGATTTATGCGTTGATCTTCCAGAACTACGTAAAATTTATCGTATTCATCCCTGCCTAAAGATGCGTTATTATAGTGCCTGTGCCCTTGTCATCCTGGTGGCATTTCTGACTGCGGATCAAACGGGTAAAAATAAATTGTATAACAACATGGCAACAACAACAACAACAACAACAACAACAACATATTACTATGAGTAGTGGGGAAAATGGCACATTGTCATTGTGAAATTGTAGAATACCGGGTCACTATGGTAGGGATGCATAGTGAATCTGGGGAGACGTTAGCCTGATAAGATATCAAGCTTGTCTTGTAATGCTAGGAAGACATGTTTTTACGGGTAGTACCTAGTTCAACAAGCTGAACCCTGCTGACATTTAATTTTGTGATATTGACAACGCAGGGTTCAGCCGTTGAACCGAAATTTCCTATCGCAAAATTTTCGGCCTCCCGACCCAGGTAACAGCGGGTGGATTTGGGCTCACAAAAATCGATAATACCTACCGCTTTGCACTCACTTGGATAGAATACATATTTGCCTACTTCCCTGGCCATTTATTTTCTCCGTCCAGCTTCTTCAATTTCCATAAACGGCGAAAGAAAAAAAAATCATCGTCGCTGATCTTCCAAAAACTAAATATGCCACCATTTTGAAAATATCACTATGGTGACACGAGACTGATCGTACCTCGATTGTAATTTCGGGACTGTAGACGGGAAGGTCGGAAACGGCTCATTCATAAGGTACGATATTAACGTAGTAAAAAATTATCTAACAAATGAACTAAAATCATTAATGTATTCTATGTGATTGTCATACCCTTAACGGGTGCTTTGATTAGCTAAATAAAATCTATTCTATTCTATTCTAAGGCTGTCAAATTATCTGCTTTTAAATGTAAAATTGTAACTATAGGTATGAAGCATAATAGAAGGCACATACTGGAAAAGGTGATTCACGGGATTTTTCATCTCCCTAAGCGACTGGATCGACTGAGCGGATTCAGTTCTTCCGACTCGTGTAATCCTGAATTTAGAATAACATCACGCGAGATTCACGGTCACGTGATAAAATGGCGGCCGATTTCGTTTTTGGAAGATCAGCCGCGATGATTTTTTTTTCTTTTGCCGTTTATGGAAATTAAAGAAGCTGGACGGATAAAATAAATGGCCAGGGTAGTAGGCAAATATGTATTCTATCTAAGCGAGTGCAAAGCGGTAGGTATTATCGATTTTTGTGAGCCCAAATCCACCCGCTGTTACCTAGGTCGGGAGGCCGAAAATTTTGCGATAGGAAATTTCGGTTCAACGGCTGAACCCTGCGTTGTCAATATCACAAAATTAAATGTCAGCAGGGTTCAGCTTGTTGAACTAGGGTAGTACCGTGAGTAGACCCAGGTGCCTGTTCACTCTGCTGATGCCGAGATGACAGGCACAGAGCGATCCAGTGGCATATCGCCAGCGTTGAAATAAACATGCAATTTTTCCAACCTACCTGCAAGCACATCCACTAAAACCAGCCTGTATGTTAAGTCTGGGTGCCATACAATGATATTATGTAGTAATTCCGTGTCTGTAGGGTCTGTATACTATTTATTTCGAGTGAAATCCAGTCAGGAGCGAAGACAGAAACACGTCCGTGCCCGCCATCTTCTCTAAAATTATGACTCGAAACACGTCGGCGCGAGAAAACGCGCGGTAAACACTGGTTTGTTCAAATTGCAAACCTAAACACGTGATCGATCAAATCAACTCCTATCGCACGGGCTGTCCATGCAACGATCACTGTCGAGTGAAATGTCGAACACGAACAGAGGCATCGAGTCCATAGTGAAAAATGTATTACCGTATAATTTGAAAAAGGGACAAAAAATCATACTAAACAATTGATGCAGTAAACACAATGTACCGTACTATAGGTGCTCTTCCAACAAGATTTGAGAAAAGTCATTGCTTCCAACTATCGTCACTAGTGCTGGAGAGAAAAAAGAGAGAGAGAGAAAAAAATTATACCGGTAATATGAAAAAGGACAATTCAACCACCGGGATGAATCCCATGAACCCTCTTTACCTGGTGTATTCGGGAATTGTCCACGGCGGGGGGGGGGGGGTTCTTCCCTTGAGCTAGGGGGGCTCAAAATTACCACACTGTGAGTCAAGCTGTAGCAAGAAATGTGAAAACAACTTAAATAACAAAAATAATGAAACTGGACACTTCGATCACGTCACATTGACCTAATTTTTAATGAGGTATTTTTGTTCGATTTTTTTGTCAGATAATTTATGTATGTGTTTTCGCCAAATCTTCAAGATAAATTAGTAAATAATACTGTCATGTGAAATAAAAAGGTTCTTCCCTACTTTTTTTTGCATTAAAGTAGGAATATTAAGCAGAAATGTCAAAAACATCATTTTTTCTGGTGCCGCACGTGGCCGACATTATAAATTAGGGGAGAGTGGGGAGACCTGGGACACTATTTCTCTGACGTCACATTATTTCACATCCTGTTTAAAGTATCTAGTTGTGCAAATCAATGCGTGCCATGCACCAACCTGGGAAGAATAGCCATGCAATGCCACAGAGTTTAAGACACCAAACTGAGTGTGTTATGATGTGGAGACGATTTCATTTCAGTGTATTTTGGGGGTGACTTGGGACAGTGTCGGGAGACATGGGACAAGGAGTTGGGAGATATGGGACAACCGATGTAAAGACTTGAATGCAATCAAACTAACTTTTTTATATGAAAATAATAATGGCTTAACATGGAAATGTGAACTTGCTAAGAAATTATCACTTTGCCAACAGAAAGTAATACCATACATATCGCAATATTCTTCGAAAGTGCAGGGAGAGATGGGACATCCTAGAAGAGACATTATGTCCCAATTCTCCCCAGGGGGCCCAACTTGGAAAAATGGCGATTTTTCGCTCAACTGGCCATGCCCTCACAAATTCGATCAGTGTCATGTGTGACCTATATAAAAGATAATCCTGTGCCAAAATATCGGCATGATATACCTAATATTGCACCGTATAAACAAATGGTCGTGGCCTCCAAAATCTAGCTTTTCAAGTTAAAAAACACAAAAAGAACGCACTTCAATGATTCCAGGAAACACCAGAATGGTAAATGCGGGAGGCGGTATGAGAACCAAACAGCACATGTAAGCTTAGTCTCCATTGGCTTTCGCAAGGGTATCAATTAAGGGGTGTCCCAAGTCTCCCCTGTCCCATGTGTCCCCACTCTCCCCTACCCATGATCCTGCCCCCTCCCCCCACCCCCCACCAGACCTGGTGGTGCGCTTCAATTTTTCCACTTTTTTTTCATGACGCATACTATTTATCATTCGAATACAGTTAAAGAAAAGCACATAGTATTAGTGGTATCTCCGTTGCAGAGACTTATGATGGATTTCGTTAGGAAATATATTTGGTCTTGGAAATTTTCTGTGTCGCCATATTGAAAGTTGGAGAAATGACCCCAGAAGCTGGCCTTCGCTGTACAATTCTGTCTCTTTGACAGCTGTGGATATTCAGAATTGAGAGGCAGTTTTCTGTTCTTCCCTCTGTTCGACATTTTACTCGACAGTGATCGTTGCATGGACAGCCCGTGCGATAGGAGTCGATTTGATCGATCACGTGTTTAGGTTTGCAATTTGAACAAACCAGTGTTTACCGCGCGTTTTCTCGCGCCGACGTGTTTCGAGTCATAATTTTAGAGAAGATGGCGGGCACGGACGTGTTTCTGTCTTCGCTCCTGACTGGATTTCACTCGAAATAAATAGTACAGACCCTACAGACACGGAATTACTGCATAATATCATTGTATGGCACCCAGACTTAACATACAGGCTGGTTTTAGTGGATGTGCTTGCAGGTAGGTTGGAAAAATTGCATGTTTATTTCAACGCTGGCGATATGCCACTGGATCGCTCTGTGCCTGTCATCTCGGCATCAGCAGAGTGAACAGGCACCTGGGTCTATACCGTGAGATGATTATCTGAGTGCTTGCATTTAACATGGGGACACTGGATTATTGGAGTGCACAGTTCAGATAGATTGTGTTTTTCAGGTGACACTATACCAAAATGTCACCGAGTGTATTTGGTCCAAGATATCTGTCCAGTGTGTTAGCCAGAACCCTGGTGTGTATGAGAAATCTACATGCCTGATTCCAATTAATTTGCACACATCATTCTATTGCCTTATTCCTTGATCTGTGATCCATGGGCCAGTGGCAATCAAAACTCCATGGAATATGAACACCACTTATGTTTCTGAAACACCATGTAAACACTCTTCTGTACTGCAATTGGGATCATACGATGGATTTGGATTAGGGGTCACGAGCTCGCACTGCACTGATCTTCTAGATGGATATTGAAGATTAGCCAAGTTCAAGCCTCAATTTAAGGTGGTAACCTGTTTTCAGGTTGCCTGGAGGTTGCCATATGAAAAATCGTGGTAACCTATTTTCAGGTCCCCATAATTTTGACTAATAATATGACATTAGGTTAATAATTATGCAATAGGTTCCCACAGGTTACCAGTGTTGAATTCATGGTAACCTGTTGAGAGGTTACCATCAGCACTCCTTAAATTGAGGCCTGAAGTTGACATGGCATCGTTTGTTCCTACACTTAGCTATGAGTCCTCTTTATGAACTTACATGTACAATCCGGGATCACATGGTTCCATGGGGCGTTTGGCTCTATCCGGCAATAAAACAATTAACCCATCCCAACTCTCTGTCCATTGGATTTATCGAGTTCGGCAAAGAGTTTGTTTGCCGTGAAGATCTCATCCGTCTGCAATCAGTCTTCAAACATCAATGGCCAGTTGAGAGAACTTCCACCATTATCTTCGTACGGGTCATGTGATCCCCCGATACGTTGCCGATCACGTGACCCGTAAGTACATAATGGCGGAAGTTCAACTGACCGTTGATGTTCGAAGACTGATTGCAGATGGGTGAGCTCTTCATGGCAAACAAACTCTTTGCCGAACTCGATAAATCTAATAGACAGAGAGTTGTTTTATTGTCGGATAGAGCCGAAACGACCCATGGAGCCGTGTGATCCTGGAGTGTACATGTAAGTTCATGAAGAGGACTCCTGGCTAAGTGTAGGAATGAACGATGCCATGTCAACTTGGCTAATTGATGATATGAGGCCCTTTGATAATGTTTCAGTGAAATCATGCTGAACATCGTGATCTCATGCGAAAGCTGAATTTGAAATAAGAAATTGAAACTCACATGGGAAAGCCACTGGTTTTGCTGGCCCTCACATATGGTACAGTACACGGTCACATATTTCTTTCAGCAAAATATCCATTTGATAGCTGGTTAGACATTGCCTTTGTTTACACAATAATGATATTTTATTATGGTGTAGGCCCTGAATCAAGAAATCGTTGAAAATCACTTCTTTTTTTTGTGTGAATCGGCCTTATTTTTTAGCTTAATGTATTAATATATTAGTGGGTTGCAAGAAAAGTGACTTCCCCCTTCGCCCCATAGAAAAAAAATGACCTAAATCTTCTCTGCAAATACCCAGAACGGTAATCAGTTTGGTTTACAATGGAAAAATGAAATGATCTTCGTAAAATTGCCAGATCTGCACCATACAGCCAGAAAATCTATTACATGCCATTTAGGGACAATTTAATATTATTCTCTTTATTTCCTATCATAGGAGCCCCAACGCCACTGTCATTCGCTTCTTACTATGGAGATCACATGGTTCTACAGAAAGCTCCTAAAAGGGCGATCATCTGGGGCTATGATGATATAAGCGCCATAGGACAGACTGTTGTAGCAACAATAGGAGATGTGGCATCCGCCTCCTCCGTAGTCGTGAAGGGTCCAGTAGCAGGGACGGCTGTATGGAGGATCAAGCTACCACCCATTGAACAGCCTGGCCCATTTACTATAACAGTGAAGAGCAAACTCGCCCAGGTCACCCTGAATGACGTCTTGTTTGGAGATGTCTGGATCTGCTCTGGACAGAGTAATATGCAGTTTTCCATGCCACAGGTTTGTCTTGACCATATATATACATAACACAAACATATATCATGTTAATTCCATGGTATTATCCAGAATATTTGTGAAGGGGCCTTTTTGTTTTGTGAACTTTTATAAGATCTGAAGGCTAAATAACTGAAAATATAGTGATTTTGAAAGAATTTGGAATTTTTTGTGGAACAAAATCTTCGTTTATTTTTTGTGAAGGGGCCTACCCTATTTCTTCTAATTTTTCGAACAGCATTTTTTAAACTTAGAAGCACAAAAAATCCATCTGTATGTCAACTGAGACTAAATTTGGGGGCATGGTCATATATGTTATTTATTCTAAGAACTGAAAGACAGGTAGTGAAATTTGCAGAATGTTTGCCGAATGTCTCTCCAAAGTAGCCTGAAGTTAAGTTTTGCCGTCTGAATAATTAGAAGAAATAGAGTTATTTTAAAGTCCCCAAAAGGGGTCTAGATGAAGGGGTCTAGATGAAGGGGTCTAGATGAAGGGGTCTAGGTCTAGATGAGGGGGTCTAGGTCTAGATGAAGGGGTCTAGATGAAGGGGTCTAGATGAAACCCTTCATTCATCTCTCAATAAAAAATATTTACATTTTAGCAGACTGTAAAAAGTGGTAGTAGCAGGATTTTTTTATAGCCTTTTCAAGTTGTGAAGTCTTGTATTTTGTATAGGAACGAATATTGTTAGATTCTCCAATTCGGCCTAGTGGACAAAGTAGGAAATGACTGAGATGATGCCTGATAACATATGACCTGGTGTCCATGACATCATGAAGAAATCGTCACACTGGCAGTCAATACAGTTTCTAAGATAGTTATGACATCACCAAGCGTCACACCCAGAATGTCGATGCATGTTTTGCGATATCATCTCAGGCACTGAAGCCGTTTGCAGCCACTGTGAAAAATGTTCCGCTTTAGTTAAATAACGTAAACTCTTTTTATCAAAATATATTTGTTGAAAAATTTGAAGAACTACCTTTCTAAGAATGTTCCATCAATGTATGTGATAACATTGATAATACATGTACCTGAATCAACTTTACTCATGGGCTTGGGTTCAGTTCTCATACAGATCAAATCTCGTACACCTCGCACGTGTGCGCGTTCAGAGCACGTGGTGACTTTCTATGTGGATTGCATATGTGCGAGGGTGAAGTTTAATTTGTCTGTCAAAAATTCTACTTCTTGGTATGATTGGAAGTATTATTTTTTT
Source organism: Hanleya hanleyi (assembly GCA_036873755.1). Taxonomy (NCBI): domain Eukaryota; kingdom Metazoa; phylum Mollusca; class Polyplacophora; order Lepidopleurida; family Hanleyidae; genus Hanleya; species Hanleya hanleyi. The sequence goes on along the minus strand of JAVTVY010052239.1, from coordinate 14,873 downwards.
TAAATTGATTTCTGGGGCATCCTTACTTGTGATTTTCATCACACGTCGAGTCCATTTTATTGCCAACCAATACATGTAACATGATTGATGACCATCATGTTCATTCCACGAAAGCCAGACGACAATCCCATTTCGACCGCTGTGATTATGTCATGTGTCACAGGGCGAAGTCATTGGTTTTCTTTGACTGCCCTTCTCTATCTCCAAGCGAACATTCACAGTCAAATGGGAGAAAACTTGCATTTCCAGTAAATCTTCCGGTTGAATTTTTCATCATGAAATAGCATAAAAATATATCAATCTACATCTTTCTGAAACGAGTATTTCTTCAGGATTCCAAACATATTATTAAAATTAAAATCGGGAAATTATTGGATACGCTATCAGCTAATGACGGCGGAAGATTTGATTGCCGAAGATTTTCCGTCCAAATAACAACAGTTGCTGTTCAGTCTTTGATTGTGAACAGGTTAGATTGATAAGTTGTCCATTTTGTATATTATTTCTTCTAAAACTACTCAAATATTTTTTTATGTGCAAGAACGATGATATTTGCAACAATTCAGCATATAATTATGACTTTCGTCTGCTGTACAAGAATTGCTCTCTCTCGTGGTTAGAGGCACTGAAAAAGACAAGTTAATAACTGCTCCCGCATTGCAGTGAAAGGTCGCGTAACCCGCGAAACTCCTCCCATGGAAGGGTCTTGATCCCAGCATTAACCAGGTCAGTTTTTGTGTCACTCAAGAAATTACTTTCATATAAACTTAAAATAAACCATGAAAAGTGTACGACATCTAATCCCGAGCCCGTAGCAATGCTCATGTGCATCTACGTGTTTCACATATGGTACCATCTTCACAAGTCCAGGTAAATCCTAAATCCTTGCAGAGGGGTTTACCTGGACATTTTTGGTGATTGGTTCTTGAATCGTTACCACTATTATTCAACCTCCTACAGTTCATCCCCCGACGCTTGTTTTGAATTAGCATGTCGGTATCCCAAGCCGGCAGTTTTTGTTGCGACTTCCTATGTCAATTTCAGCCTAACACCAAAGCAGTTTGGCAGTTTGATGAAATTCAAACCTGTCACATCATACCTCGCAGCAGATTGGCATAATCAGCTAGCTTAGCATGACCACTGGTTGGTTTGATTTAGAGGAAACCCCTTGATCTATTTATATCCAGAACTGGTATGCGTAATTAACCAAGCCAGTGTATCGATCCTAACAGATTGATCGATTCACTGGCTTGTACGAGAATGGTATGGTACTGGTATAAATTATTTATCTCTCCAAATCTTCGATAAAATTGATCACTGATATACAGAAGCTTTTCATTGCATATGCATGAAATTGAACATCACGTCAAAGCCTATTTACTATTTCCTAGGTGTTTAATGCAACGGCTGAGTTGAAAGAAGTGGCAAACTACTCAGATATTAGGGTGTTCACTGTGGCTCTGAGAGACTCTGCTACACCTGTCTATGACCTGATCGCAATTGAGGAGAAGTGGTCCTTACCCACACCAGGTACACACTGACTCCTGTATTTCATGTCACATGACTATCATCACATATCCTAACATCCTGACTCTTGAACAATTCCTGATATGGGGACACACTGAACCTTACAGTTACATATATGCATACAAACACAAGACCAGGACATTGGTTCACATTAAAACCTGAACATCCTATGTCAACTTTATATGCCCCAACACCAGTACACCATAACACCTGTTCAACTTAACAACTGTACACCCTAACGCTGGTTCATCTTAACACCTGTACACCATAGCACGTGCACACCTTTACATTTCTACAACCTAACCTAGGTATATTCCTATTCCTAATAAATGAAAATCCTAACACCTGTACACCCTAACACCTGTACACCCTAACACATGTGTTCCTAATGATGGTATATTCGAACAACTGTATGTCCATCACTTTTACACCTTAACATCTGTAGATCATACCACCTGAACACCCCAACACGTGAGCAATGCAACACCTGTTTTCCTATTCCTAATAAATGCACATCCTAACATGTACATCCTAACACCTCTGATTCTTAACATCTGTAACCCTAACAACAGTAGGCCTACACTTCTACAACTGTATATCCTATCATTTGTACACCCTAACACCTGAACACCTTCACACCTGTACATCCTAACACCTGAACACCTTCACACCTGTACATCCTAACACCTGAACACCTTCACACCTGTACACCCTAATACCTGAACACCTTCACACCTATACATCCTAACACCTGAACACCTTCACACCTGTACATCCTAACACCTGAACACCTTCACACCTGTACATCCTAACACCTTCACACCTGTACACCCTAACACCTGAACACCTTCACACCTGTACATCCTAACACCTGAACACCTTCACACCTGTACATCCTAACACATGAACACCTTCACACCTGTACATCTGAACACCTTCACACCTGTGCACCCTAACACCTTCACACCTGTACATCCTGACACCTGAACACCTTCACACCTGTACACCCTAACACCTTTACACCTGTACATCCTAACACCTGTACACTTTACACTTAAATATTCTAACACATGTGCATTCTAAGAGCATCCCATCACCTGAACACCTTCACACCTGTACATTCTAAAACCTGTACACGTTACACTTAATATTCTAACATATGTACATTCTAATAACATCCTATCCCCTTCACACCGGTACATCCCAACATCTATACACTTTACACTTAAATATTCTAACACATGTACATTCTAATAACATCCTATCACCTGAACACCTTCACACCTGTACATCTTAACACCTATACACTTTACACTTAAATATTCTAACACATGTACATTCTAATAACATCCTATCACCTGAACACCTTCACACCTGTACATCTTAACATCTATACACTTTACACTTAAATATTCTAACACATGTACATTCTAATAACATCCTTTCACCTGTACACCTTCACATCTATACATACATGCCAACACATGTACATTCTAACACATGTACATCCTAACACCTGTACACCTTCACATCTATACATACATGCCAACACATGTACAGTCTAACACATGTACATCCTAACACCTGTACATCCTAACACCTGTATACCCTAACACTTGTATATGCCAACATGTGTACATCCTAATACCTGAACATCCTAACATCTGTACATCCTAACAGAATAGAATAGAATAGAATAGAACCTTTAATTGTACTTTTTTACCCGTTGATGGGTTAATGTGTACAGGAGAAAACAAAACAGAATAAATCACAACATGTTCACCGGATTCAATAAGATACATTGTTCATCAAGTACTTTCTCTTAATTAGATTGCGATGAATAAAGTTAACTACCAGAGAGATGACCACCATGTCCTCGGCAGAGAGAAGCCATACAAATTTTACCCTATCTGGCATACTGATAAAGTTGGCACATGTCTGTGATATATTTGTAAATAATAGACATCTAGATATGCTATAACCAGGGCATTTAATCAAAAAGTGGAATTCATCCTCCGTATCAGATTTGCACAATGGACAAAGACGGCGTTCAATGGAAACTCCGGTATACCTGCCCCTTTCGATATTAAGGTCATGAGAGCTAGTTCGGAACCTTGCAAATGACCTACGACGGTCTCTATCTTTGATAACATCAATATAAATCTCCCGACTAAAACGAGATTTGAATTCCATATATGTTCTAAGTTTATGACTGTCAGGCAACCGATTACACGATGGTCCATTAACAATTCTTTTTTATATGCCCGCCAAAAAGGCGGACGTATTATGTGATGGCGGTTTCCGTCCGTCTGTCCGTGGTACCGTCCGTCCGTCTGTCCGTCCCCCGTGCCCGGTCTATATCTGGAACACTTTTCTATTTACAGTTCCAATTTTTGGTGAGTGGATACCCTACGGGGAGACGATGTGTCGCGTACAAAAATGAAGGTCGAGGTCAGAGGTCAAAGGTCACTGGCCTGAAAAACAGGAAATCACTGAAGTGTTCGTGTCCGGTCTATATCTCTGAATGTTTTCTATCCACAGTTGCAATTTTTTGTGAGTGGATACGCCAGGTGGAGACGATGTGTCGCGTACCGAAAGGTCAAAGGTCAAAGGTCACTGTTGCCTAAAATCAGGAAATCATTGATCATTGATAGTTTTCTATCTACAGTTCTAATTTTTGGTGAGTGGATGCCCTAGGGGGAGACGATGTGTTTGCATACCAAATGTAGGTCAAGGTCAAAGGTCAGTGGTACCGAAAAATCAGGAAATCATTAAAAACTTCCATTTTTTTTGTGAGTGGATTCAATAGGGAGAAATGATGTGTTGTATACCAAACATTGGGTCAAGGTCAAATGTCAAAGGTCACTGTCCCCAAAATTAGGAAATTATTAAAAATAATTTTTTTTTTGTGTCAGCAGATACTTTAGGGGGACACGATGTGTCACATACCAAAATGTAGGTCAAGGTCACTGTGACCCCAAAATCATGAAATTGTTAAACATCTTGATTTTTTTGTGTCCATTGATATATTAAGGGGAGACGATTTTGTCATGTACCAAAATTCAGGTCAAGGTTAATAGTCAAGGTCACTGTGACCCCAGAATCAAGAAATTTTTAAAAATTACTTTTTTGTGTCAGTAGATATATTAGGGGGACATGATGTGTCACGTACCAAAATGTAGGTCAAGGCCGAAAGTTAAGGTCACTGTGACTCCCAAAATTATGAAATTGTTAAAAACTATGATTTTTTGTGTCCATTGATACACTGAGGGAAGACGATGTGTCATGTACCAAAATTCAGGTCAAGGTCAAAGGTCAAGGTCACTGTGACCCCAAAATCAGGAAATCATCAAAAATAACTTTTTTCTCCCAGTAGATACATTAGAGGGACATGTGTTACATACCAAAATGTGGGTCAAAGGTCAAGGTCACTGTGACCTCAAAATCAAGAAATCATTAAAAGTCACATTTTCATATGCCTGTCGAAGACGAGGTGACAGGTCGTGTATGTGATATCTCTAGTTTCAAGGTATGATTGGTACCAAACTTTGAGTATACCATACTCGCATGGTGAAGAGAAGCCATACATTTTGAGATCAATTTGTCAAAGGTCAAGGTCACACAGTCCCTCAAAACTGAATCAAGTTTTCAGAGTTCTCTCCCCTACATGTTTATGGCATTTGTCCTGTGGAGTTTGAAACAGCTACAATTTAGTTAAAATATTGTGAAAAAACCCCCATACATTTACTAATTCGATGGGGAGAGGGGTCCTTGATGAACTTCATAATTGTTTATTAACTCAAGAACAAATGTTTACTTCATCACTTTCTTCTTCCTTCATGAAAAGTTCTCTCGGCTGAAAGGAATCCATTTGCAGGAAAACTACTATTCTCCTGTGTTTGACTATTCTTGATTTCAGTGTGAGATTTGTGAGCTCTCGGCTCTTGCTTCAAGGTCAACTAGTTACCAAAAGTTAAACCCATTTTAGTTTATCATTCAAAGATCTGATATAGGTTACATTCTCAGAAGCACAAAATTGTAGACCTTTCTCTGGATTGCTAGCTACCAATTGGAATCAAGGCTATTAAACCACCTTGAAATTTGGACCAATGTAATTCCAGATATACGGGCGTATATTAAAGCCCCTTTGGCTCTTGTTTGTTTTGCTAACAAGCTAACCTAACAACACTTTTTAGTTGCCACACGTCATTTTATATTCCCACCGCTTAAATGTTTCCCCAAATTTGGCTCTCGATCTTCTAATGATTTCCATTTCAGCAATTTTAGTTGTGTTTACCAAGATATGACAAACGTATATCTATAGTGTATGTATTTATTCCAGAAACAAATTAATTTAAGGGGAGGAAAACTTTTTTTTTTTTCAAAGAAAGTACACTTACAATACCAGGGGTAAATATTTCTTCCCACAAGCCAATCAATTGGTAGAGACACCCTTACATTATAATAGCTGGGGTTCAGAGCCGAGGGGTTTCGATAGCGCAGCTTCATGTTTCAACAAAGGGAAGAAAGGATGTCAAAGTTTACCATATTTTTTTCAACATTTCATTACAATCTTGGTTGATAATCAATTTGAATAGTGCAATAGAATAGATATAATGTTTTAATAGGCATGTTCAATGGTTATTTTACGAACGGTTAGTTTGGAAAAGTTTATAAATTTTAGGGTGCGGGTTTCGCCCTTGCCCTAAAATATAAACTTTCCCAAACTAACCATGCATAAAATAACCATTGAGCACACCTATGAAAACTTTGTTTTCTTCACCACGTGGCAAGTGCAGGTTTACAACAACAAGAAGAACAATATGCTTGAAACGCAACCCCACATACGTAAATAAATCACTGAACTTTGATATTTGTGTAGTAAGAATAGGTTTTCTCACATTTCAGTGATAGAATATCACAGACTATTAACGAACATTAGGCCAGTGTAGCAGGGGAGACAATTGCTTTAATATTACAAGAGTTGTCTCCTCTCTCCCCTTGGTAGAGGGCGCTGATTGCCCTCTAGCCAATGAGAGTAACTCGCGGGCTTGCAAGAGAAGCCAGAGAACGACTTGACCTGGACTGCAACAGACGTGACACGACTTCTCTCAGGGTTTTAACCGGCAGGTAGGGCTGTCTTCTATACTGGCTAATATCTAGGTAGCTGAAGTTACTACAATTGGCGTCAGAAGTTAAAATATCAAGCGTAGAATTGTGATTATTTTTCGACAATTTTTCGCTCGATAGTGAACTGAGTGCAGTGCCAAGTCCGGCGGCCATCTTTGGATTTTTGAAAATTGGGGTGTGAAAATCTTCATTTCCGAGTCCTGACAAACTTGTTGGCTTTCAGTTACGATTGGGTCGATATAAACTGGAAGTGTGTTACTTTATGAAAGGGGTTTTGTGGAATTTTGAGCTTCCAGCGAAGTTCTGAAATATTTATTTTTTTCTCTCGTCGCCATGGTCACGTTTTTTCGCGATGGCGGATTTTCCAAATGAAATTGATTTGGCTTTCATTGGTTGTGAACTAGAGATTATACAGCAATAGTTCTGAAGCTCTGTGCAATATATGGAGTGGTTTGACAATGATTGTTCCGTGAATTGAGCCAAAAAAATATAAATAAAAACAATTGGTGTAGCATCGACATTGCACCCGATTAGAGTATTGGGTATTGTTGGGCAACACCAGTTCATTTTGGGAGCATTTATTAAATAGGCAACCATAATTTAGTTGGCGATTGCAAAATGCCAACTCTGTGAGTTTTGATCCTTTGATTGTTGATAACTCCCGTCTCATTTGGTATTGATTGACACCATTTGATGATTGTTTGGTATTCAACACACATTCTATTGAGCCCTTAGGCACTAACTGGGCTCGACAGCGATTATTTTGTATCTTATTTGGCTTGGTTTGTTTCTAGTTTTGGACTTAACAGGGACGTAGCAACAACGCGTTGACTGCGGTAACGCGTGATGCACTTGTTTTGAAGAGTCTTGTTTTTTTTTTGTTTTTGTTTTTTTCTGATGGATTTGAGTTGAATAAGCACACTAGAGTGCATTGACTGCGGTAACGTATGTGCGTTCAGCTCATATTAGTGCTTCATTTTTTCCAGTGAGTTTCTGGAGTGGAAACTCACTGAGTGTGAGTAGTTGATACAACTACTTATTTCTGTTTTATACAGAAAACAGAATTTATTGTACAGCCATTGCTGTCAAGTTGATTGACTGGTAAATTTTGAACTGCGCATTTCACTTTTCCTGCAGCTTGGTTGGAATTTATTGTAGCTAGATTTGTACCATTGGAGGCGAGTCTGGTTGATAGTATTTTGGCAAATCAAGTAAGGCAGGTAAATTTATTTTATGGCAGCCATTTTGGAAGTGAGTATTGCGGTTTATTGAATATTTTCATTTGCATTGTTGTGGAGTCCCACAATTCACACCATGACAGAACTGGTACCGGTAGACGTATCAATGGCACATAATATTGAACAATTCCAGAAGAATCCTTTGATGGAGAATTCTCTTATTAGTGGGGTAGATGTTTCCATTTGCCCTGAGTATGTTTCAGATTTAATTGAAAAACATGTAGGCGAATTGCGAACTGAGATGGAAAATCACATTAAAAATTTAAGGGGGGAAAGGGAATCTGTTGTTCAGAGTCTCTCTCAGACCTTGACAGAATGTGTTATCAGAATCGATCAGCTGGCAACTAACCAGAAAGAATGTGTTACCAAAATCGGTCAGCTGGTATCTAACCAGGAGAAGTGGGAAACAGTAGGTGAACAACTTGGAATGATAATGACCATGATGCAAGGCCAGGGGACTAGTCCAATGGTTAGAGGGGTGGGGGCTGATGCTAGTTCATTGCAAACTGATGGCAGTGCGGTTAGGCTGACAATGGGTAATGATGAGCAGGAAAATTTGTCTGTGGTCAATGTTGCGCAAATGCCGGGGTTGGGGGGTGGGGAATGTAATTCTGGTGAGGGTACCCAGCATGCACATTATATGGATGCAGGAGTGGTGGATGCTTGTGAGGGGTCAGGGCATCATCAGAGGGTGGAGCACCCTTCTGTGCCCATCTCTGACCCTTTCGTCCCTTCACATAGTAAGGTTGGGGAGGAGCACAAAGGTATCCATTCCTCTCCATCCATTGATCATTCTGACATTGCTCATGGTCAGGAGGACAAGGGAGATAATTTAATAGGGTCAAATGTTTCGCAGCCTATCCGGCAACATAAAGCGAGTTCGAGATCACGTCGACTTCTCCGTGGTCCTCGAACAGTACGCTGGCGTAGCCGTAGCCCTTTAACATCACGTGGCCGTAGCCCCTCAGCATCACCTTTTACACGTAGTAGCAGCCGTCCACTTCCGAAAACATTAGTTTTTTCCGGCGATGCCAAAGGTTGGTCGCCGTTTAAAATTAAATTTGAATTAGAAGCTCAAGATCGGAAGTGGAGCAAGGCCAAATCTCTAAAGCGTTTGACTGAGTGTATGCATGGCAAGGCCATCGAGTATTACTCTTTCTTACCGAAAGCAGTTTGTAATTCTTTCGATGAGCTGTTTGAAGCCTTAGACAAACGGTATGGCGATCTCGAGCCTCCTCAAGCAATCCGACATCGGTTGCAGTTGGAGGAGCGGGGGGCCGATGACACTTTGGCTGATTTTGCTTATAGGTGTGTTGAGTTAGCTGTGAAGGGGTATCCGGGGGCTCCACGTGAGTTAGTCGAATCGATAGCTGTGGAGCAATTTTTCAAAGGTTGTCATGAACCACAGGCTATAGTTTTGTTTGCCATGGAGAAAGACCCCAGAACTATTCAGGATGCGTTGACACGCCTCACTGTATAATCATCAAGCTTTGAATGTAGCAGAGGTCCGTCTAGTTTCCACAGAACTCGAGCCTGTGGGAGGGGATTTTTTACGGGAGGGTCGGGGTGAGTCTCCATTGAGACTTGTTAATTCTCCCGAGCTACCGGTAGCCAGTGAAGCCCCTATTAACAGAGTTACCTGTTGCTCGTGTGGGAAAAATGGGCATAAGAGCTTCCGATGTCCCCAAGTACGATGCCATCTTTGTCGCCAATTAGGGCACATAAGTCGAAGTTGCCCTGTTCGCACTAATCTTGACGGGTTGGTTACCACAGGAGGACCTGCCTTGTCAGATTGTGCTGGGTCGACTGCTGCCGTTCGAGGCGTTACCGTGTCTGGGGCTCGGAAGGGGGCAATGGTAGTTCCGGTCAGGGTCGGGTCCGTTCCAGTGAGTGCGAAAGTGGATACTGCTTCTCAGGTAACAGTGATGAGTCCGGAATTATTTGGAAAGTTAGGGCTTATGGGACTGTCATCCACTCCCATTAAGCTAACTGGTGCATTTCAGGGTACGGCCAGTATGGGAATGTTGGTTCGACAGGTTCCCCTTTCCATTGCAGGGTTTAACTGTTTTGGAGACATGGTTGTAGCCCCGGTGGTTCAGGATTTGTTACTGGGCTCGGACTTTCTGTCCGCCTACGGCTGTGTCGTTGACTTTAGGAAGAAGGCCCTGGTTATTGGGAACATGGGGGTTCCTGCAGTAGAATGTTAATGCATGATCACCGGTTTGGACAATGCTTCAGTTTAGTTCTCTTTTAGCATTGGTAATGTTAGGGGGCAATGCAGATTGGCAGTGGGCAATGGCATGTGGCGCCATCTAGCACACTGTTTTGAGTTGATTTTGATGTTGGTGATGTCTTTGTATTTTGATATAGGTGATGTGGCATTTTGGTTTGATGTTGTGTAGGTTGTTTTTTGGTTGTTGGGGGAAAGATAAAAAAAAATGATAAAATGTCTGACAAGAAATCTGTGATATGTGTGGATGTTGGATAATGATGTGCTGTGTTGGATAATGGTGTGTTGGGGGATTTGTGGTGTGTGGACCAATATTTCAGAATGATTATTTTTGGTAGATTGAGTGTTCAGTAGAGTGTGGTGTGTGTACCTATTTTAGAACAGTTGGTGTGTTGGGAGAACATGTGATGTGTGTTGGAAAAATGTGCAGTGTGTGTTGCGTGGTTGTGTGATGGAGATATGTTCAACTTAGCGGGTTAGGAGAAAGGCTTGAGTGCAAGTGGAGTGAATGGGGTTGTGGAATGGTGGTTTGGGTTAAATTTTATCTGTGGGTTCAACCCTCACGGTTGGCATATCATTCGGCAATGGTTAAATGGTGTTAAATGTACATGTAAGTTACTTGGATGCTATATGAGTTTTTGCCGAGGAGAGTGCGAATGGTGAGGGATGATTTAACAAGGGGAGAGAATGACGGGGCAATCCATGTTGGAGACACAGGGCCAAAGGAGTTTGTGGCCACAACTCTGCTTGTGTCTTCTCTATGGAAGCCCCAGTGAGTTATGCACCGATGTTTGTCATCCCGGTTTAAATTTATTGAATCAGGGTCTGAAATAAAAGTCAGACATCGGACAAGCCTTGACCGTGTTTGGTTGAATGCTCACTGTGGAGCATTATGTCTGATCAAATTCGGGGATCATTTTGGATATGTTTATTCAGACCCTGGCTAATTGATCATTGGCAATGCGGTAACATCAGCAACACAGTGCACTTCTGTTCAATGGATTCCGATATTCCTTCTGGTCCTGCAGATTCATCCACATGTTGAGTTGACGTGTTAGCGGCACCTTGTGCACGGGTGTTTCACATGCGTTGATTCTTCATGTGTGTGTCTCTGTTGATGCATACAGAGGATACTGGTTTCCTGAAGCCTTGAGCTATATGAGTAGTCCCACAATGTATGGAGGACTGACAGGCAGTTACTGTTTTAGTCAGACTATGTTCGCTAGCCAGTCAATCAACTATTGAGAGACTGAGTGTCTTGCAGTTATTGCCTTAGTCGGTCTACTCTTGATGGGATATCTGATATAGCCAGTCCCTCTAGTTACTTGAGTCTGGCAGTTATTCCTTGATCAGCCTGATTATAGCCAGGGACTGATAGGTTTTCAAACTGAGCAAGCTCTCATCGAGTGCTGACAGTCTAAAAGTTACTGAGTTACTGTCGCTATTGTCGTTAGTCAAAACTTGATAGACTGTCTGATATAGTCAGTCCCTCAATTTAGGAGAGTCTGGCAAGTATTTCCTTAGTCAGTCTGTTTCTTGACAGGCTGTATAGTGTAGCCAGCCTCTCAGTTTAAGAGGGGCTGACATTATAAAATTGAGTGAGCCCTTAATTTATGAGGGGAAGGGGAGGTTGGGGGAAAAGGTAGATTCCATAGTGAGTCGGACTGGTACTTAAAGTGGGCCCGTTCGCTCCAGCTCCTTTGGGTCTTCTTTGGGATATTAGAGGTCTGTTGAAAAATCGACCTGAGGGTTGGGGTTAGAGATCAGCTTCCATGATCTGGGGTTGGGTATTTTATTGTCGGACTAATATTACGTAGTTTGTTATTAGGTAATGTCCGGTTTTTAGCCCAGTTCAAAGTAGGGGAAGCTTTAGGTACAGTTCCGTACTTTTATGGTATGTTTTTTGTCATTGGGAATACTTTGCTGGAGTTTTAGACTCTGTCAGTCGCTGGTATGCCCTTCCCCAAAAAGAAAAGGGGGAAGAGTGTAGTAAGAATAGGTTTTCTCACATTTCAGTGATAGAATATCACAGACTATTAACGAACATTAGGCCAGTGTAGCAGGGGAGACAATTGCTTTAATATTACAAGAGTTGTCTCCTCTCTCTCTCCCCTTGGTAGAGGGCGCTGATTGCCCTCTAGCCAATGAGAGTAACTCGCGGGCTTGCAAGAGAAACCAGAGAACGACTTGACCTGGACTGCAAGAGACTGACAAGACCTGCTGACTTCCTCTCTCAGGGTTTTAACCGGCAGGTAGGGCTGTCTTCTATACTGGCTAATATCTAGGTAGCTGAAGTTACTACATTTGCATGCCCTTTACTCTGCACATGCAAGTTGATATTCATTCATCCTAGGTAGCAAGCTTTTAATAATGATAATAATAAGGGGATCACATTTGTTCAAAACATTTCAGAGGCGAAATGGTGAGTAGGCAATAATTTTGTAGTCGCTGATTATTTTATTGTGTTTTCGGATTTGCACAAGTGTTAAATAAAAAATCAATAAAGAATACTTATGTTCGATTTTGTGGGTGTGAAAAATCATACTTGTCACATAGTCGGAAGAACGAAACAGCATCCACACTCTTTCACAATTCCTGAGAGGACGTCTCAGAAACACATGTGATGTCATGGACACCTGGGTCCGTCCGTCTGTCTGTCCGTCTGTCCTTCTGTCCGTCTGTCCGTCCCTCGTGTCCGGTCTATAACTGGGACAGTTTTCTATCTACAGCTCTAATTTTTGGTGAGTGGATACCCTACGGGGAGACTATGTGTCGCGTACTAAAATGAAGGTCAAGGTCAGAGATCAAAGGTCACTAGCCTAAGGGAAATCACTGAAGTGTTCGTGTCCGGTCTATATCTGTGAACGTTTTCTATCCACAGTTGCAATTTTTCGTGAGTGGATACACTAGGTGGAGACGATGTGTCGCGTACCAAAATTGAGGTCGAGGTCAGAGGTCAAAGGTCACTGTTGCCTAGAATCAGGAAATCATTGATCATTGACAGTTTTCTAGTACAGTTCTAATTTTTGGTGAGTGGATGCCCTAGGGGGGAACAATGTCTTTCATACCACATGTAGGTCGAGGTCAGAGGTCAAAGGTCAGTGTGACAGAAAAATCAGGAAATCATTAAAAATTTCTAATTTTTTGGAGTGGATTCAATAGGGGGGAAATGAAGTGTCGCATACCGAAAAATAGGTCCAGGTCGAAGGTCAACGGTCACTGTGACCCCAAAATCAGGAATGTATTAAAAATAACATTTTTTTTTATCAGTAGATACATTAGGGGGACATGAAGTGTTACCTAGCAAAATCAAGGTCAAAGGTCAAGGTCACTGTGACCCTAGAATCAAGGTCAAAGGTCAGTGTGGCCTAAAATCAGGAAATCATTAAAAATTTCAATTTTTTTGTAAGTGGATTCAATAGGGCGAAATGAAGTGTCGCATACCAAAAATTAGGTCAAGGTCAAAGATCAAAGATCACTGTGCAAGGGCGTCGGAAGCGGTACGGCAGGTACGGCCATGGCCGTACCACTTTTGCACAAGAAAAAAAAAAAAAACCAAAGAAAAAAGAAAACACAAAATAAAAATATAACTGCAAGCAGTTTTGATAGCTTCCAAGTTGAATAAGACTCTGATCGGTCCAGAGCGCCGTTGAATTCGTTAGCGCCTCTGAGCACCGGCTAGTCACAGGCCTATTGGAAGAATTTCGATCGTGCATGGAAAGTAATATGTACGTTCATAGTCATGATGCCGGTTGATGTTCACGTTATTTTATCAACGAAACAAGAAATTAATTAATTTCCTTGATACGAATTCCGTTGTTCGCTTGTCCAATATGTCACAGGCCCACACGCTAGGCTGTTTCTGGCTGCATGCTACCCTTACCCGACCTTGTATTGCAAACAATATACGTCCTAACAGGAGCTCTTTTCATGTTGTAAGATCACCTGAACACACTTTTTACACTGTTTTTATCCTATCGAGAACAAAACAGTGCGCAGATGCTCTCTGAAAGGGCCATTTGGTGACATTTTTATTTTATTTTTATTTTTTTTCATAAAAATCGCTAACGCTGCGAGGGGGTACCACCCACCCTCTCAGACTCTTTCCCTGCTTGGTCGCTTCGCTTTTTCGCGAATTGGTCCTTTGCACTCTCGTGGGTCCGGTGCAGTGTTGGAAATGGGAAGGGGACGAGGGGTCTAGCGGGGGCTTTAGCTTCCCCTCCCCCAGCCATAGTTCTGCCGCAAGTAGTTCGTTCTCCAAGTAATTCCCTGCAAGTAACTGTAATGACGGACGGGGTAGAGGGGTTTTCTCACATTTTTTTCTTTTTGCGTCCCTTGTGCATGAAGTAATTTACTGTTAGCAGTCATGGCCTGTTATAAAAGCTGCGCGCGCCAGCTTTATTATTGCAGAAGTATAGCTAGCTAAATCATGCATGTAGATGGCGTTACTTCTGCAATGAATTTATCAACACCCCATTGTCCACAAGAATTATATCGGTTACGTCTACACAATGTGTCTAGGTTACGGTATTTTACTATGCACATTTTTTGTAATTCAGCATCGCAGAAAACCACCATCGATTGCGTTTTCATGGTAAAAAGGATAAGGAAAGAACTAAAAATACACTTCATTGCAGAGTGATTTTATTCGCCAGAAATCGCTCAGAACGCGTCTCCGGCGATCTAGACGCCCAGGAGCTTCCGGGGCCTAGGCGGCCCCTGGACCCTCGCCTAAAGTGCTATGATAG